>JAVYIG010012452.1:0-53554 GCA_035222895.1 Strongylocentrotus droebachiensis | reverse complement strand
TACATTCAAATTAATTTATAATTTGGGGAAACCGGGGCACAATATTCCTTGGGGTTTTCCTGCTATTTTTATTGTCAAATTAGAAATGTTCGTGCACATTTTTATGCTTTAAAGTGGAGCATTTGTAGACAATATTTTTCAACAAAGAAAAATATACGTGATAGAGTATACACAACGATAAAAGTCTGAAAGCACACACTCTAATTTGAAAATTTACCACAATTCTTAAAACCTTGACTAGAGCCTAGATATAATAGTTCCTGCCTACATGTATGTCAGAGCCTATTGTAGCATCATGCTGCAGACACTGACACACAAAGACTGACAGGCGTACATGTACGTGTCTGCAAACTAGAGTCAATTCCTTATTATTTTGATGGTTCTAAAACCTCTCAAACCGATTGATATTGTCCAATAGATTCAGACAGTTTTTTTTCTGCAATCGCATGACCAGGGACCCGTTTCACACAAAGTCTTTTTGCAATGACAAATGACAAATATCAGTGACAAATCTGCTGATAATCAATCAGAAGCAATGATTTCAGAAGCTTATAACAACAACTGTCATTTGTCACTGATGACAAGTTTTGTGAAACACCCCCAGAACGTCACCTTCCCTTTAAACGCGCGCCCGCAACCTGAATGAATGAAAGTGTCAGGGGCTAATGCAGACGACACCGTTACATCGGAGTGGTAATCGATACTCGCAAGCACTTCTGGGTAATGCAAAATCATAGGGCAAAACATCCCCTTGAGTCGAATCAATATCGGTAGTTTACTGTGTTGATTGTATCGTTTCCTTAATGGAGATTTTCCGCGGTCCAATATCTGCCTCTCAAAATGAGATACCTCACAGAGTTTGAGTGATGCCGAAAGAGACCTCTTTGACGTTCAGGAAAAATTTATTGCGCGTGTGAGTGCCACTATTGATTGTTGAAATTGAAGTAAAGTGTTGCTCTCGATGTCTAAAATGAAAGGTAACAACAATCGAAAGGCTCTAGAGAGATTTCGAGTGCTTTTTTCAAAGAAAAGCTTTTATTTCCGCCAATTATAGCCATTATGCCATGTGTAATAGCAATGATTTCTCACATTCAAGCTGTAAATGATATTGCACTCAACAGGTTATATATGTATCATTCCTCATGTCAAATCTTGATTTGGATAATATTACAACCGATGTCAATTCATTTCCCAATTTTGATAGATGTACCAATCAAATAAGTTTACCTCATCCTTTATAGGTATCCCCTTGCTATCATTAGCATTGCGTTGAAAGAGAAAGGTGACTTTGGGTGAAGATGAGCAATAATTTGTGGCTTTGTTAGCTCAGAAATTTGTGTTTATTGGAAGAAAGACAAGCCACAGCATCATATCCAAATAATAACGGGTCTAGCGTTTGGGTTTTAACTCGAAGCTAATTCCTGCATTATAAGAATCTCGTAATCAAAGATGTGCTGCTTACAAGGCTAAGTAGCCTGAGTGGACAACAATACAGCGTATTATATGAACAAAGTCACGTGTGTATTCATAATCATTACGGATATTAAAGGCATTATGCGAATGCACAATAACTATTCTAAAATTATGAAGATCTAAATTAGCTACAGAGAGCACCTTACGTAAATATTTTTGCCGACAGTAAGAAGCAAGCATTGAGATTGCTGAAAAAAATGATCTTTTTATGATCAATAATATTTCGACATTTTCCTGTTGTCAGGACGGAAAATGTAGTCGCCATGTAATTGAATAACTGTCATTTTGTAATGCGTTTGACTTTCTAGAAAAAAAAAAACAATTCTAAAGGTTAAAAATAAAGAACCTGATACTGATAGGAAGCATGTTAGTCAGAAGCAAACCTTTTGGGTTTATTTCAAGACCAATGTTCGTGTTGACTTGCATTTAAATCACTGAATAAGAATGGTTCCCCTACAATGTGGAGGCCCCCCTTGATTTTAGATCTTGGCTGTGACTTGTTCTATTTATATGACATTGATTGTTGACATGTACATTTTCTAGAATTTATTTAAGTTAGTATTATCTGTTGGGAGGCAGGGAGTACAAATAATCTAATAATTCCCCTGGCTCTCAACAGAGAGGTTAAATTATATTACATTGCAATGTTATTTATGTTATTTGTAGTTATTTATCTATGTTTGTATTGTTATATTTTATACAAATGTGAGCCGTAAGACGATTTGTATGCCTTCATTTTATTTTGTGCATGACAATAAAGAAATTCAAATTCAAAATGTCTTGAATCAGGCAAACACTACCATGGACCTACTACGCCTCCTGTAAGTGTAATAGTGAAAGAAGATTATACGGTTCATCATTATCAGACACCCAAGGCCACCTTTAGACAAGATTCATCCATTCTCGCTCCATTCGTGCATCCATCTATTCGTCTAACTTCGTTCATCGATGCTCTTACCCTGCCCTCACCAGATGATATACTACCTTTCTTTCGACAAAACAATTGGCTTTGATGCAATCGAATGCGATTTCGCCTGAAGAGGGACATTTATTACCGTCTAACAAATCACATCATAACTTAGGTCGAGCCCCAATCCTCATATAACTCACAATGTTCTACATCTCCCGAATCCCCTGTTTGTCTTCAAGCCTTAATTTGCTGGTCACGGCCAATCAGCTTTTCCTGACGTTTTCATTATCGGTCTTTATAGGGGTACTCCAAATGGGGGAGCACCGAAATGTAGGAATAAATGAAAGAGGGGGAATTACTTAGCTCCCTATTTGGCGTAATTTTGGGCGGAGAGGTTACCGGAGAGTCACTTTGAGATCCATGTCAGACAGTAGTCTTGCGGTTTGCGAGAGAATGTCAAGACTGCCCGTTTTCATTAAAGTTTATAACTAATGGGGTTGCAGAACTCTCATTCACACCTTTAAAGATAGGATTCGAAAATTCGGAGATAGTTGTCTTCAGACAACTTTTCAAGGAACTTTTGAATAAATGTCAGAATAAAATCCCAGGCTATACAGATGCTCGAAGGTCGCTTCCTGTACATATAACAAAATAATCACTTCAGGTTCCACATTTTATTGCATCGTTACATCGATTAGCTAAGTTTCAGCATGGACCTACTATGGTTTCAGTTACCATAGAACCACAAACTTGATGATGGTTGTTCATGAAAAACCTCAAATCGAGGAATATCCGACAGCTCGGGCGTGTTGGTTATTTTAATCTCTTGCACCCTCCACCAAGGTCCTCCCGCAAACATGGTGTTGATAGGCACATCCTTGCATCCCCCCATACCACAGGTGCGCACTTGAATGCGCTGTCTAAAATGATATTGACTAAATGTCTCTTTAAACTCTCAAAGCCGGAGGGAGAGGCTTGGATAACGGCCGTCATCTTCATTATCTATTAGAGAGTGCGGTACTGAGAAATGAGGAAAATGTACTAGTCAGAAGGAGATAGAGGCACACTTAGCAGTCGAAGGGGGAGAAAGTAGAGGAAGAAGAATAAGCAGAAGGAGAAGAAAAAGAAGAAGAAGAATCATTTGAGCAAAGCAATTTGAAGCGCTATTCGTATAGATTCTACTGAATACCCATTATTGCTAAGTTCTATGGAATGTCCGGTTTGTATTTTCTCCTTTATCGTTTAATCTCTTGTATTCCATTTCTTAGCGAATTTCAGTGTTGCAAACGTGCAATATATCGTTATCATGAAAGAGAGACTTGTGCATGACATAACATCGAATTGAAAGGAAAATACTGAATGGAATAAAAGCAGTTTGCACTGGTTTAGATTGAATTGAAATCAAATGAAAATGAATTACTGATAGTAAGCAAACCGTGAGGAAATTAGTGACATTGTAGAGCCAAGAAATACCTTATCATCGTCAGGAAAAGAGGAAAAGCCAATAATGAAGTAAAGATATTAAGGGACATAGAAAACCATCATCATGGCAGTGGGAAAGGCGGACCTCAAAAATGTCAGGCTGATGTGAGATTGCAGGGAAGATAACTAAAATATAAGACGACGAGGCAACGAGAGGGAAAAAGAAATGCCATTTGAATTATACTGATGGGAAGGATTATTATAGAATTAGCAACTAATGTTACTTCGCAAGGGTGTAGTCGTAGTCTAGTAGCTACTGTAGGTTCAAAGTGTCCAGCAGTGGCAAATAACACCCGATAGGAGCGGGACATTCCGATGGGAGCTTGTGTCTCGCCATGAAAATTGAAAAAGAGAGGAAAGAAATAAATGAATGTGAATTAAGGAAGAAGGATATGGCCAAAAATTGAGATGAAATAAGAACCAGTGAAGAAGATGACAAATCATGATTAATCATTCTCCGTTAAGGCATTCCACCTTGGTTTGACAATGATAATTATCCACTCGTTGAGGTAAAGAGGAATACCCTTCAAACCCTGCCCCTTATTTTTTAAAAATCGGAATCCCCTTCCCCACCAATCACTGTGGTGAGCAATGCGTCGCATACCTCACTTCCGCACACGATTCCTAACCCCACTGCCTTACCCACACACACGCACGCGCACGCACATCCACCGCACAACCCACCGCGCACACTCACGCCCACCCACCGCACGCACAACCCACCGCGCACATTGAGGACTCCCATTCACCCCATCACTAAACAAGTAAAGCGTTAAAGAAAAGCGTTAAGGTAGAAAGAAGAATCAATTTCCAGTATCATGGGAAAACAAATTAGGGAGTCAACGACCCGCGGAAACAAAATGCTTGTAAAACGTTAACCACATTTCTTCGACAGGTAAGGAGAAATGTCTTGAACTGACAACGCCTCGGAAAACACGTTTCTCTTTAGCGGTGTGGGGACACTTGGGGTGTCCGGTTTTCCGCGTACCGTAATTGGCATTTTCCATTCAACCATACCTTCGATGCCTCTTTAACCTTAGTATATGACGTAACACTAACAGCAACAACAACAACAACAACTACTACTCCTACTACTTTTAAAACTACAACAGCAAATAATTATGTACATGTAACTGCTTGAGATGCCAAGAGAAACAAGCTATAATTGTTCAGCTATACACTTTATGAACGTTTCTTTAAAAACTACTACTAAAACTACAACAGCAAATAATTCTGTAACTGCTTGTGATGCCAAGAGAAAAAAGCTGTAATTGTTAAGCTTAGACTTTATGAACATTTCTTAAAACAAAACATAAACAAAAACAAACAAACAACAAACTAATTAAACAAAACATGAGGAGTATTAATCATATTATTTAGATAAAGATAAAGAAAACAAAACCTATCATAAAGGGTATACAAAGTGCTTTGTACTCAGGTTATGTGGTCTTGTTCATTGTGCCGAGGCACTAAATGTAATTTGGTAAGATATGAATCTACATTTGCCACTTTCCACCCACGTGAGGTAAATGGGTACCCGGTAGGAAGAAATGCCTTGAATGCTTGCACATCTTGTCATAGTAGCTCGACTGAAGCCGGGGTAATAGTTTGATTACAGGGGCCTCTGGGAGAACAGTTTTCATACTGATGAGGCTACCCTGGATAACCAAGAGATATTATTATCAAACTATTTTTAGAACCGGAAATTAAGAAAAAGAAACAGAAAGAAAAAGTAATTAGTCAATGCTTCTTGGCTCCAATATTTAATAATTAATTACAAGGACTTTAAACTTTGCCTTCTGCGATGACAGAACAGATGCAAAGGCAACGTTTTCTGTTCCGGGAGCACAATATTGAAGTTTAAATGGTCTCATTTATCAAATCAATCGGTTATTTCTATCAAAGTGGAATTTAGAAGTATGACTTAACATGCTGAAGACAGCTGAACGGTAAACAGAGCGCGTTATTATTACAAGAAATGCAATAACAAAAGCCACAAGTGATCGCTTTTATAGAGACATATTACTTGATAAAGGCTTGAAATAATGGTTGTATCATCGTGTAGGAAAGTGAGTGACAGATGTATGTATTTTGTGGTCAAGGCCACAGGTTATTAAACATATGAAATTCACCGCGCATTTACGTTTGTGAATTTGCTCAAACCACTGAGCGTTAATAAGACCAAATCCGAGCCACTTTCCGGTAATAAGTCATCTAATGTGCTAGAAAATGGAGCTAGATGATCCGAATTTTAATAGAAATTTTGCTCATATACTTTTGGTGGAAGCACAAAATGCGACAATAAATATAACTTCCGTAATGTAATTGTTTGCACCAATCATGCCAATATTATTCACCAATGTACGTGTCTATCATGCTTATAAACTTTTAAGTGTGTTGACTGTAACTATGTCATCTCAACTGTTGAGGTTTAAAGCGAATATTATTAGAATACACATATGTCTTTATGTTCAACACTATGAGAAAAATAATAAGTAAAAGTAATAATAGTAATAATAATAGTAATAATAATGTTATTAATAATAATGATAATTATAATAGTGCATAACGCTAATAGTCAGCACATAATACCAACAAGGTTAATGTGCGTATTAGAACATCAGTGTATCAACGTCACAAAAACTTAGATTACACAGTCAAGAACAAGTGAATAAATTGTCATTTTGAGATGAAATCATCATTACTTTAAGCATGTAACCGAAATGTCGTTCTCTTTACCTGAAACGACGTCCTTGTGCTCTAGACACAGACAGACATCATCTGAGCATAGCTACAATGAAACCATGACCGTATATTTCGTACAATATCTATTTCGAGTATATTAATATTTCCCATAATAGAACACACCTCTGGACAGTTACACGTTATAATTACACCAAATTTTGTTTCATTTGCCAGGCCTTGACATTAGCACATAATAATTGAGATGATCATTGCCGTTGTTACCTCGTAATGACTGTATGATGACGAATGCCGAGTAACTGTTGCGAAGTACATGTATATGAAATATGATGGATGGGTATATATAAATGGCCCTTACAGAAACTCATAGAGAGAGAGAGAGAGAAAAATAACCAAAATAATCATAATTATTCATAGGCTTCATTTATCTCGTACTAGTATTGGTATGTGCGAGATAAATCACCCTATGAAATTGTCGACTGCCCGCAAAAAGGACATCTACTCTGTATATATAATATAAATGGCAGTTTAGGTTTTTCTTATCGGCAACTGACGGAAGTTCGACAAATCCTCATACAGATAAATATATCAAGATAAGATAATAACATGAGAATCATTATCATCATCATGCAATTGTCAGTTTTTTTTCTTCTTGTTTTTTACTGAATTAAACATACAATAAATAACTAGAGTGCCCTACAATATGCTGTCCTCGTTAACGAGCTCTGTTAGAAAATAACCCACTAACTGCTCATTAAAATAAAACCTCTTCGCATTCGACATTTGTATAGAGAACATTCCTTTTTTGCAAGTTTATATGAAGCTAAAACGACTGTAAGATTCTTCTAAATCAGAATCGTCCTCATCCCAGTGATATCATAATAATTTAAATCCAGAGTAGATATTAACATACTATTTGTGTGCATTGTAAACCTCCCACAATTTAGACTGATTCCTTACACGTAAAGTAAATCTCAAAAATACATCTGGAACACAATGGATACGAAGTGATCACTTTATTGAAGCAACAATCTTTGTTAGGTAAATATACCTTGAGACGATTGCTTACAATTTATGTTATCACCTGACGAAGTGTTGCAGCGGCGCTCGAAACGTCGTGATCTTTTAGATCCCTTGTTGATCATACATTGCGAAACAAACGAATGTCACTAGCGATATTATTTTCGATAACTTGAGGTACTTTTGTCCAATTTGGTGCCACAAGTTTGTGAAGAAAGAAATTTAACCATTATGCTTCCAGTTCCTTTCAATGTGTGCATGCTTTGAAAACTCTCATAACAAACACATGATCTCACTTACTACTCAGTCAATGACCAAAATATCTTCTAAAAAAAGTTTAATGAAATACAATGAACTTCCAAAAAATCAATTTCAGGCAATTTTAAGAGCCTCATTCTTCTCCTCTTGAAATGTACCAATATCCGAAAGACATATGACGTAATCCAAACATGACTTGTATATGATAGACAATAGGACATTGAAACTGGCCCTTGCATTGATTTTCGAAAATAGCGATAATTTTAAATGAGATTTGATGTGACCAGTGCTTAACATTACACCTTTAACGTCACAACAATGATGCATGTCCGGGTCGCAATGACAGGTGATCAATCACTTTGATAAATGGTTGTGATCCTGTACCTCTCCGGAAAAAAGCATATTTACTCGTCTAATTTATTTATGATTCCCTTTTTATGGAGTCCTTTAAATCGGCCATGGATGCGTGCATGACGTACGCTAGAATAACAAATATCAACATTACAAGTCATGGTTATCGAACGCCTGAATTAATCGACTGGAGTGGATATTGTATTTGGAGGTTTAAAGGAAAATGTGTTTTTTAGTCTGGATGGTCTTTTACAAGAATGAAAAACTAAATGAAAACGAAATATTTAATTGGATTCTGCAAACATGATGGTCACCTCAGTTTGCCATGACAACAATGAATGCACCTGTATGCGGAATTTATTTACGGATTTAGCCGGAAATGCTTCAACGGCTGACAACAGGTGTTTATACTGGGGTTCAATGGATAAATAAAACAAACAAGAAAAAATTAAATAATACACAAGAGACTGTCTAACAATTTTAGAAGGTGACACTAGGGACTTCAAGATTTGCGTGGACTGCTACGTGTGACATCCTTTTAAGGCAAAGGAACGTCACACTTAGCAGTCCACGTTATTGTCGTGCAAATCTAAAAGTCCCTAGTGTTGCATTGTGGCACAATTCTGGTTCGGATTTTATGATATATGTACAAAAACCCAGAGAGACGGGGCACACAGTATTAGAGTAATTAAATATAAGCTTGAGTTCTGGTAATGATAGAAAATAAATTCACTCAGAAGCCAACTGGTAATGATAGAAAATAAATTCACTTAGAATCCAATGAAACTTACATTGAATGTTCAAGATTGCAAATAAGTGACATGTGCCAAGCAATTTTGGTTTAACATGTATAGCGGTTGAGGAATGAGCGTAGAAAGAAGAGGAAATCCGGTCACTTTTAGTGACCTACCCGGATTTCCTTATCTTTCTGTGCTCATTCCCGCTTAGCCGCTATACATTTTGAACCAAAATCGTTTGGCGTATGTGCAAATGGGAGTTGTGGTTTTTATCAAAGATGATGCCTAGTAATGTTTTTAGCGTTAGTTTTAATGTCAGTTGTTCAAACAACCAATCTATTGCAGGATAAACAATCCAGAATAAATCACAAGAATAACCTCACAAAATATAATTTCCATACCAGAGTTCAATATTAGATACTACGTCAGATGGTAGTTATAATGCATGTATTATACATTCATGAAGTGCATACTCTGCAAGTATGATTATTCGGCTCTCTCTCTCTCTCTCTCTCTCTAAGGGCTAATCATGAGTTAAACACAGTTAAAAGAAAAGACGGATTGTTAGGTTTAATTAAAAGGTAATTAACGATTGTGATATCCTAACTAATACTAAATGGTAAGTTTTTTCCCAGTATGGACCCTAGGTGTGCAGTAATGTTTGCAAGAAATCATGAAAACATTCACTTTAGACAAAATTACGTCATACTGTATTGCCATAGCCTACTGCTGTACGATGATAATTGATAATTAAGATAATTAAACATTCATATTTGTGTAATAGGCTACGATAATAAAATACAAACAAATAGGTGGATACAGCACAGCCCACATTTGCGATGTATAGTCAATAATTAATCCTCTAAGTTCGATAATTGTAAATAAAACACACTTGAATGCATTACGAAGAATTCACATTAATTATTAAATGTTTGTTAAATACTACGCGTGCTGAAACCAAGAGACCGCATATTTTCGTGTTCCGAGCAGCAATTCCAACGATACACATGGATGATTTTACAAATGCATTTCAGCCTCGCATCCGGAATATAATGGAATTATTCGAATGATCTAATCCGATGAACGCCTTTTGACAGCTTATCTAACCGCGTGAAAAGATGCTGGCATTTCACCCAATATGACACAATTATAACGTCGTTCATACACAGGTGACCTAACCCACAGTGGTGTTCAATCACACCCATTCGCGCACGCATTTCCAATGCAGCTGGCACACAGCGAGATAACCCGACTGTGCGAAGCCTTCACGAAGTTAGGTTAATGAAGGTTACGTGCGAACATGCCCTGGCACAGAATGACACAGGTGGAATTTTGATCGATATGAAAGATCGATTTTAATTCTATCGCTATGTACACAATTCATATAGGCGAAATGAAATAATTTGTAGTCGGATGGATCTACGTAAATTAGAGGTATAGGTCAACCCAGACATTATTTACCTAAATTTGTTTGCTTTGAACATATTTTTCAAGAATAGATTCAGGATTCATATGCCAACTGAACGATACTTGGCCTATTGATTAAAGTTGTATTCATCATACAAATATTTTTTGGTGAGGTCGATGTGTCAAAGAAATGTCAAGTGACTGCACATACTAAACCCTTCTAATGAAAAAAGAGTAGACCACATTTAAAAAAGAAGAAGCTACGTCATTGCCAAGACCCTGTCTCATACCTGGACGTTTTGTTTTATAGTATTTCTTTATTGTATTCATTCAAAGGGATTGGGTAACTTTGCCTCAGATTATTAACAAAATCCTGGATTGAGCTCATGCTGCAATCATAATCATAAACATTTAGGTCATACATGAATCCCGTGACTTTTACAAGCCAATCGCATGTCTGATTATCAAGATATCTAAGATTGGATTCAGAAATTGCAGAATTTGTTTTCCTAACGGTCTTTATAACACTACATTCTATTGGAGAAAATAATTATGATAAAAACGGTCACTCAAAGATTGTTAACTTTATTGAAGCACTTCATGATCATTTTGAAGCGCAATTTGTTTAGATCATCAATATTACACCATATCACAGACACTGATAACACGTAGGGTCATGCATCTCAAATGTGTAAAACTGGAACAATTGTTAAACAATGCCTTATAATAAACAAAGAAGAAGATACGTCATTGCCACGACCCTGCCTCGTACCTGGACGTGCCGTTTGTATCGGAATTCACCATATCGGCATTCATACCTTCATTGTTTAAAATATTGGTTGGTGGAAATTTGCCTTCCGGTAGCATAATCGGGGCAGCGCCAGTAGCGTCACAACGTGACAGACATGTGCGCTATATATTAGAAGCCACCATTATTATTATTATTATTATATCAAAACAATACAATTTTCCTAAACAAAGAAATTCTTCTTTCACGTCGATAGTTTAGTCATAGCTGTTGCTTCAATTTGTGCCATTGCTAAAATTGTTATAATTTTCCTATCTTGTTCCCTCTCTCTTTCTTGTTATGTGAACATTGGTATACTTACGTCATTGTAGTTTTGAATAATACAATTTATCTAACCATGGTGATCTAACCTGGAATTATTCATACACGGTCATTAGTTGGAAAAGCACAAACAGTGACAAAACTGTTTTTTGTGTCAAACATTAAAAATAATTTCATAGACAATTCACATTTGATAACATAAGAATTCAAGACAATGGTATATTAATACACATTGGCTTATCAAATTATATAAAAGAAAATGAAAAATACGACCAATTAATGAAGAAAAGCACAACGTGTCCTAACAGTTTGACTATAAAAGTATTATTTCGTTTTATATATGACATCACATTCGTGCAAAATGTGGTAATATGAATGCATCGTTCTATGTTCAAGAATATGGATGGTGGGAATTTGCAGAGAAATTCTATAATTGGCTAGAGAGAAGAGATGGTTGACAATGACTTCACTGGATAGGGGATGAGAGAGAGAGCGATGAGATTGAACATCCCATTGTAACATTCCAGTTAAGATAAAGTTGAGTTCTGGTCATGCGATTGCATTGTGAAAGAAACGGTGTGGAATCGATCAGAAAAGGTTGATCATCTAGTATATAGCCTAAGTATTGATGTGTACTGGAAGATTCTAGAATCCTCAAAATGATAAGAAATTTGGCCCAGTCTTGGTAAAGTTACAAGCACTGTACACATAAATATGTATATGGGACTACACGAACATGTGGCATTAAAATCCGTCCCGATTGTTATGCTATTACATGCCATATTTAGAACATAAGAGCCATGCTTTTCAGGGAACATGTTTTTATCTGATGTTCTTCCACACTTGCATAATAAGAATGATAACGCTCACAAATTATGTTTCACCTCTTCCCAGAACTCAACCTATTCTTTAAGCACAATCGGCTTGACATGATACCACATGACGCGTACGACGCTCCGAGAGGCATCGTATTTAATTGACTGAACTATGGCTTATTTTCCGATTAACAGAGCAATTCTGCAATGCTTGTTTTAGCAGCTTCAATATTGTAACTCGTTTTCACGATGCATCGCTTCCACTTGCCCATCGCAGCAACAACCCTGTCGTTATCAGTTTTCCAGCATGCCACTCGTGATTTCCCTTTCATGAGTTCATTACGTTACACAGGGTGTACAATACAACGGGCAACCTTAAGTGACTCGGTAACATTGTTGAAAGTTGATGAAAAAAATGTGTAATTTGTATATGTTACTTATTATATTCCTTCTACTGTACTAATCCTCGAAAAAAGCTCAAACCACAAAGATATTTATGGTTTTATTTGAAGGCGTCACTGTGCAACACCCTCTAACAGTAAGTCTCACAACTGTTGTACTTTGGAATGTTCCCATCCGTTTTTCCATGACAATAAAACAGCCTTTTTTAAATGTGTCAACACTTGTCTGGAATGGTATATAGAGCCAATTCATCGCTTTTTGAAAATTGACTTTCACCTAAAATGTAATTAAATTGTAATAATATAGTTGGGAGCGTTAAGGAATCGATCAGATCACTTTTCCCCAATTGTTGTCGTTAATGTTTGTCCGTTTTCACCCGAACTTTCACGTTATCTTTAATTGTACATTTAGCATTGAAGTCACTACCTAAGCACCATTTCCTCTCATCTGTACAATGTTATCAAATCCCTTTAAACATGTGGAACACAATCCCAAAAGCGTTCGAGAAATCCGCTAAGAGCGGTTGCTGGTTGATTTGTAAATTGTTTGTATAACCTGACTGCTAAGAAAGAATGTGTATGCGTGTACGTAAACAAACAGGGGGTCGACGGCTTTAAGTCCTCTCCGTGGGAGGCGGTAATGACGATCAATGCCTTATCAAGGGCAAAGGGCACTTGCACATCGACTTTGGTTTTGAACCCGGGACCTGCGGCGTACGAGACCACTGCTCTACCACTAAGTCATTGCACCACATATTGGATAAATATCGTATTGCTTATAGAAATCATGTTATCATTTCCAATCCTAAATGAACATTCAAGTTGTTCAAAAGGATTGGAAATTGAGCTTTTGCTGTGCAGATCCATGTATATACCTCCGTTCCCTCTCTCCGGAGATGGATCCTCCACCTTTTGAAATGCAAAAAGACGAATGTGAAATAGGTCTGACGAGATGGACGATTTTTAAAATCTGTTATTTACTTGGTATTGTTTTTTATAAAAACCCAAATCACTCGTCTTTCAGGCAATAGCTTTAATTCCATGCGAAGAATTTATAATGTAACCTTACATTCAATTTAGTTCATTTTGAAGCCTTAACTCTTAAGGTGCCAAGGAGATTGGTGGTCTATGGGCATTGTGTGAATTATTTGGTACATATTTGCACCTCTGGCACTGCAAGAGTTAAGGAAGACATAAAACACTTGATTATCTGAATGAAAATAACAAAATAGTTCGATCGCTTTAATTATAAGGGAAACCTTCAGTTGAACAATATTATTTATGTCTGACGCATTTACGGCTGGCACTTATTTCTAATTGTTTGAATTCATGGAAAACCTATATTAAGTTGTTTCTTTAGGTGTAATCCCAAGAAAACAACAGCTATTTTAAGTCCATCCTTGTAGGATTAAAATGACAATCCATATTAGTTGCTAATTGGGCTTGGGCACTTTTCTAACTTTCGTTTTCTGTTCGTGTGGTTTCATCACAAAATTGTATGAATGAAATAGATCAGTTCACGAACATTTTCAAATTGTATGCATACTTTTAAGCAAAGGTTGTTCTTGACAACCTGAAAGTGCTTGTCTTGGATTCAAAGTGCTGTTGTTCGGCATTAACTAATAACAGGTTACTGGAATACAGGAAAGAAACACCCACACTTTTGAATATATTAGTAAACCGGTGTATTCAGTTCAGTTTGAAGCCTCGCGGAAGACATCACTATGAACATGACGGACAAAGAAAGAGGACAAAATATACAGTTCCTCAGGTAGATAAAGGAACATCCCTTCACTGCTATTATGTACAAATGTGTAGAACAGGTGTCACATGCATATTCACCTGTTTTACTCATTTGTACATAATAGCAGTGAAGGGATGTTCCTTTGTCTACCTGAGGAACTGTATATTTTGTCCTCTTTCTTTGTTCATCATGTTCATAGTGTATACAACAATCGGAATTATCTGAATGAAAGATAAAAAATAGTCCGATTGTTATAATTATAAGGGAAACCGTTCAGTTTAACATTATTATTCATTGTGTCGTATGTTTGACGTATGTCTGACACTTATTTGTGGAAAACCAATTGTGGGAAACCATATTAAAGGTGTTTTTTTAGGTGTAATTCCACGAAAATAACAGTTGTTTTCATTTAACTCTTGTATGATTTAAACAACATTCCATATTAGGTGCTAATTGGGCTTGGGCACTTTTCTTACTTTCGTTTACTGGTCGTGTGGTTAAATATGCAGAACTGAATAGAAGGAATAGACCGTTTTACTAACAAATTCAAATTTTATGCATACATTTTAAATACAATTTATTATTGACAACCATTAGGCGTGCCCGAGGCTTGCCCGACAAAGCATAACATAATGTATGCAGACTGCATTCCAATTATTTTAGTTCATTCATTAATAACAGGATTAATGAAATACCTCATCACTAGGTCACCAAAAAGAAAACCTCCGTAAATTTAAATATATTAGTAAACCGGTCTATAAGAATGATTTTTTATGTGTCACATTTTAATAATTTATGTTATGTTTACTGTGACCATGTGGAATCATATGGTATAACTTGATAGAAATTATCTAACATCTTTCTGGAAAATATAGGTACTGCATACGGAAATCGGTATATGGGACTGCGCGCGCATATGTGGCATGCAAATTTGTTCCCAAACTTGTTATCTAGTTCTCGCCATATTTCGACTGTGTGGAAATTTTAAGAGAAATGTCGTTATGAGCATATTTTAACTCAACTGACACTGACAAAAATATGATAAATATCACAAATCATTTCCAACGTTATCGAAACTCGAACTTCTATTTGATACTTGATTATGCTCATGAAAAAATATGAAGACAAATTCTACGAAAAATGCTACATTTAGATTTAATAGACTGAGTTTCTTAGTAGGTCCATGGTTGAATCTGGTAAAAGAAAGCACATGGAGGTGAAAATAGACAAAGACGGTCAAAAAGATACAATTGTGAATCAAATCAAGGAAAACTGTTGGTGATCTTCAGGTCGACAGCCGAGTGGTAGCAGACTGCACAGTAGGATTCAATTTGAGGGAGATGATCTTTATAAGCGATTTGCCCTCATATTGTCTCGTTTTGTCGCTGAACTTAAGGAAAAAAATGGGCCATGTCTCCGCACATGGTTGCGGTGTGTTAATGGACGCCTAATGCATGGACGAGGACATAAAGACATTGCTGTTCAACCCAGGCGGTATTAAGGCACGGTATTAACCGTTTCTTCGTCGAACTTTACAGTGCATTATCATGCCATTATAGACCATTACTACCGAAGTTAAAAAACTATAAAGATCCTTTAATCCTCTCGATCTTATACATGTTGAAAGAGCTCCATGTCCACATGTGTTTTCATGTCAATGTTATTTTAAAGGGAAGCGAAGGGTTAATATGTATTGAGCGGTTATTCAATGACTTTTTGAAAGGCTCTGGAATGGAAGTAAATGGATCGATTAAGAAGTGATTTGGGCGGTAAAAATGTTGACAAAATCACCACATTGAGAGCCGAAGTCAAGACAATATTTTGATTTTCTCCTCTCTCTTTTTGCAATATTCCTCCCTCTGTCTTTCTTTTGTTCCTTCGACTTGCCCTTGCCCTTCCTACCCCGTCTCTTCCTTCGTCCTCCATTCTCCCCTTCTCTGTGTATGTCTGCATCTCTCGCTCCTTTTCTCTCTCTCTCTCTCTCCCTCTCTCCCTCTGGTTATTGTTTTTCTTCTAGCTTTCTACGTTCCCCCTCTCTCTCTCTCTCTCTCTCTCTCTACCCTCCCCTCTCTCTCTTTTTTTTCCTTCTCTCTCTTTCTCTCTCTCTCTCTCTCTCTCTTTTTTCTCTCTCTCTCTTTATCTCTCTCTCTCTGTCTCTCACCCTCTCTCTCTCTCTCTCACCCTCTCTTCCCCCATGCCTCTTCTAGTAATCAATATACCTATGATCACTTCCAATTGGCTGCATCGTCAATGTCATGGTGACGTGATGACGTAGTGCCGGACAACTTTCCAACTTGTTTCAATACACTAAATGACTAAATGTTTTTTTTCCAGAATGTATGACTCGTTAGGGTCTTCTTTTTTGAGGATCTATGATAATCAGCTATCCTTTAAAGCTTCCATATATGTATTTACTAGAATACACCATCCTTGTCTATATCTAATGACTTCCCCTTTTTCTCTTCCACTCAATTTCATCTATATTTGCTATATTGTTGAAAGTATTTCATGCGTTCAAAAATTGCATTTGGTTTCCCTGTCCTTGACCTTGACTGTATACCATTTAAACTACAACATATCGAAGGTTGAGTGACACAAAGACGTAACTCCAGTTGGCCATTTTGAGTAAAAGTGGTTTAAAGATAGATGTCCACTTGGGCCTTAAGGAGTTAAGCCTATGTTTCACTAGCCATTGACTTCAATGGGGAGTTGGGGGGAGTTAATCTATGAGTTTCCTGGAAAACCCACATTTTTCTGAACATTTTGATATCAAATACTCATTTTGGCAAAATATGGAGTTACTTCTTTGTGTCACTGAACCCTCGATATAATATTTGCGAGAGGTTGTAAATGTGGATGACTTTGTTTGCTCATATACTTGCATCGATCACAAATTTGAAAAAGAACGAAACAACTCGTGCATGTGTAAAACATTACGTTTATACTGGAATAATTTAGAATGATTCTGGAAATATGTACTGTCGGCATCTGAACATTGAACAGAAGGGAGAAAACGGGGAAGGGGAGGAAGGGGAGGTGGGGATGGAGGAGGGGGGAAGGGAGAGAGGGGGAGAGGGGGAGAGAAGATTGAAAAGTTGATGACATAATAAACATACAGAAGAGAGTGACGAGTATAAAGGGAGGCTAATATTTTGAAAGGGCAGCAAAAAATAGAAATTAACAAACATTGAGAGAAAATGAGGAATTTAGGGAGGGCAAAGGGGAAAAGGGAAAAGAGAAATGGGAGTCAAAGAAGGGAAGGATGTGAAAAAAGGGGAGTTCATATTTAGTAAAACCTCCTACTCATACTTCTACTACTATACTACTACTACTACTACTACTACTACTACTACTACTACTACTACTACTACTACTACAAACTACCACTACTACTACTACTACTACTACTACTTCTACTACTACTACTACTACTACTACTACTACTACTACTACTACTACTACTACTACTACTACTACTACAAACTACTACTACTACTACTACTACTACAAACTACTACTCATAATACTCATACTACTACTTCTACTACTTCTAACATGCCTAATTATATTAGGCAGAAGTATTACATGTAGCAGAGCTTCTATAACATTATATTCCACCGCGCTTAATACAAACTATCGAATGATTATCCCGGTTATCATGGTTATAGTTTAACCGCCGTGGTAAAACGCTTCAAGGGTTCAAGGTATCAGATACCCATTTACTTCACCCGGGTGGAGAGTGGAAAAATGTAGATTAATATCTTGCAAGGTAAGATTAGTGTCACGGCAGTGATTCATAGTTCTTTCTTCAAAGCCTACAATACCTCGACGACAGAGTGTTACTTGACTGTATGACGTTGTACTGAACTACGTCGTTATCCATGCACGGTCACTGAACGAAATATGAGTTTTAAACAGAATTACAATTTGGGAGCCAATATGCAACTATGGCGCTGTGGAAGCCGACAATATAACATGATTTTAAAGAGAAGGTCGAGTTCTATTATAAAAGATGACAAATAATTTGTGAATGCTCCAACTCGTTTTTTTAACCCAGCTTGAAAGAGTACCATATAGCAGAATAATTCGGCTTCAACTGCTCACAAATTTATGATATTCGGAAGAGTAGAAATGGCTGAAAAGTTTAGATCAAACTTCATTCCATATGACGTCCCTAATATAGCCGTATCCGCGTACAATGCATTTCCAGCCGCAAGATTCAGTATGCCTCTGTTCACTTTGAAAACTGCTAATACATCAATTTTCTTACGTGTTACGTAAATCAAACATTTTCCAATAGCTTCATGGTTGTTTCTGTACTATGAAAAGTTCTTAAGCCATTGACTACTGAATTGTCATATCCCGCATAGGTTTGTGAAAGGAGCCACCCGGTTCAAGTTGGCAATGGGCTAACTTTATCTTTAACTCTTTAAGGTGAAGTGCCGTGCCATATAGGTTATATAGAGCATAATGAATCAAGAAGCAACCAACAGGTTGGTCTTCGTTATGAGTCTCAAAACTTAGGTCAGAATAATTTGGGAAAGTTACAAGCTTCTATTTATATTCAGATATGACGCAAAACAAACACTCAAAACCTTATGCAGGATAGAACGGGAGTTACGGTGGACTAGCCCAAAGTGGCATGCACATTTTCATCGTGATCATACATACAATGTAGATGATGTTGTTATTGATGATGATCGTCATCATGATGACGACGATGATAATGATGAATGATTATGGGAATGAATGAATAAGTGAACATAAAGTCTAATCGAATGAAACCAAATTTCTGTCCAAAGAGAATGCATTCTCAGCATTTGACACAATCACATTTTTTTAATACAGACAGTTTGCTTGTTTTCAAATGTTTCATGAAATATATATTTTTTTTTAATCGCAGAAAGAGAGACACAGAGATAGGGGTAGAGGGAATGAGAGAGAGAGAGAGAGGAGGAGGGAGAGAGTGAGCGAGAGAGAGAGAGAGAGAGAGAGACGTAGTAGAGGAAGATAAATATGGAGACAAACACAGTTACAGACAAAGTCCTCATCTTAAAAGCTTGTAATTATTCAATTTTAAGCCGGGCCCTCCTTGACTAGATGACCATGTCAAGGCAAATTCCCATGATGTTAGCTAGCAACCAAACGAAACAATCCAAAGTCACCGTGACGTACCTTCGTCTCAAGTTGTAAATGGCCCGATAATTAGCACCGGAATGTAAATATGACACCCTCGAGAAAAGGAGGCGAGAGGCATGACTTATCAATTGCATTGTCGAATCCCTAGCGAATAACACCTTTAATGAGTTCCTAACTGACGTCTAGATTGCAATTAAGGATTATGAGTGCGGATAAAATCAGAAATGTGACGTCGTTCACTCATTCAAATTATGGATTTGGAGGAATGTGTTGACCATGTTAGTGACGGTTGATGTGACCCTCGATTCAAGCATGGACCTACGGTATGTGGTAGGGTACATGACTCAGGGGTGTCGCTGTATCTCTATATACATGAATTTAAAGACTCACACTCATGGGTTTCTCGTGTGGAATATGTCACCAGTCCAGTATAGAGTACCGAAGTGCTAACGTCATATTTGCTCGTCGTCTCAGTAACTGGTTCCAAAAAGCAGAGCCTGCGCAAGAGGTTCGCCGCGACAACGTTCAAGCAACGGGCTGGAGCGGGGCAACTTAAATGTTTGGCGCTGGTGTGATCATCATGCCATTGTTTAGCACAACATTGTGTGGAACCTGCTACCTTGACAACTTGGCTAATATGACGTCACAATTCGGTACTCTATTCACAGCTGTAATATTTCATCTGTAGTGACCCTATTCTTTACGTCTTACATGTCTTACGTAATGCTCTACCTATTCCATCAATCGTTTCACAAAGAAAAGTTATCATCATGACATTACTCTCCCCGAAGAGTCTCCGGGCTACCGAGGTTTTTTCTTGGTGGACATCGGATTCGCTGTCCGCGAGACGTGTGGTCTCATCAATGATAATTATATCCATCAATTTGGTTTGGATTTAATAAAGAAAGAGTTTCCGATTTGCAAAGAAAATGGGGGGGGGGGGGGTCATATTTCTTGATTGGCATCACAAAGACGTTCAAATATACATGTAAATAATGATAAAGTAATAAATAACGAAAGAAAAATTGCAGGCAAACGATCAACACGCATGCTGCCCCTCGCACCATCTCATCTAGACAAGAAATTAATGCAATGAGACATAAAATGTGAAGGGCGGGAACATTTCTTTCTTACATTATTATTATTATTATTTTGCTCTCTCACAAAGCAATGGGAAGGACAGTTTGCCTAGCTATTATACTTATGCTACATATAATAGCATTTACTGCTATTATATCAATTTTATAATGTTGGGGACGTGTATTTATTTCATTGTGGGGCTTTATATGAAATGGACGGAAAACGGGAAAAATTATAAATAGCCTTCTTATTTTTGCACATCAAGCATATGAAAATGCAAGATAGGGACTTTATTATAATAAAATATATATGTATCATTCCACACATTAACCAATGAAAGCAACGGATACTACTTGATGAACTCCTTCATTAGTCCGTATGTTTGGGTTTTGTTTAACCATCGATATTATTTTGTCTTTCTTTCTTTAAAAAAAGGTATTGATCATTTGTTATTTTTAGTCATAGACGTACGATTTATTGTATGTTCTCCCTTGTGACGCAGATAAGAAATCCAAGGTTTTTTCCCCCTTCTTTTTTAACGATACCATAGAAACTTAATAATTGGTGACAATAGTCAAATTACTGACTAATCGCCAATAAACCAAAACACAACAACAAAAATATCCGTAGGACTGTCAGGGGTACTACGTGGCTTGTATCCCGGATGCACCCGTTTCCGAAATCATCAACAAGTACATTCACATTGAGGATGACGTTAAGAATAAATCAGTAGACTCGGTAGCGGTACTACACACATGAAGGCGAACACATTGTGTTTTTTTGTTTTTTTTTCAGTTGTAATGATCTCCAGATTTACTCTCTACGCTAAAATGTGAACAATTTAAATACTGGTCAGGCTACCCTGGATAAACAAGACATATTATTATCATTGATACTATTATTGTTACCACAATTTATCGGCAATTCAAAGGTAGTATATATACTTGGGATTATTAGTACCGGCAATTTGGATGAACCTATTTCTGTGGTTTTGATGGAGACAAATTAGAGAACTCGACTTCAAATTGTAATGAGAAACTGACAAATTTAAATATGGGGCATTATGAAGAGAAAGAAAAATACCAAAATAGAGATAAAGAGTGAGAGAAAGGGAGAGAAAGAGGAGGAGAGAGAGATAAAGAGCGAAAGCGAGAGAGAGCGGGTAAGAGAAAGGGCGAGAGAGGGGAGAGAAAGAGAGAGAAGGAGAGAGAGAGAGAGAGGAAGAGAAAGGGAGAAAGAGAGAGAGAGAGAGAGAGAGAAGACAGAGAGACAGAGAAATATCTATCTATATATTTGTATTTGGCCTTCTTCAGGTCCTCCTGAAAAGAAAGGAGCGGTCGACAAAGTAAAAAAAGAGGAATGTTGAAAAGCTAAAAATAGTCTACATAATTATACATGAACGTATAAAACCTTGTGAATTCCTTTCCAGGGAATACATAAGTGGGCTAACATCTTTTTTCCTTGCAATATCAGTTGTTAAATTGATTTAACAGAGGACTGTGCGTGCTTGTCGCCTACTTTTATCATACAATGAAAGAGAGACAAAATAAATACCAAAGGTGATGTCATGGCATGATTAATCTATTCTTCAAAAAGGCCGACCTCATGGACTTGTAGACGTATTTTTCCCCTCAAGGATTGATAGAATTCGTGTTTTATTAATTTAATCAAACAATGGAATGTAGAAATTTTTATCATTCAATATTTCATCAGTATTTTTTGTCTTCTTATATTCTTTCATGCATTCAATGATTTGTCTCTACTAACGAATTCAACTCCAAAATAAAATGGAAATGTATTCAATATTGTATCTATTTTGAAGGATGCGCGATCTATAACAGCAGTATTGACAAGAATAATATTTACATTCCTATCTTTTGTAAGTCTATGTCATAATGGTCTTAAATGTCATGGTTAATGGCTGGATATATCATATAGATGTAGACGTAAATCAATACTTCCATAGTTAACACCAATACACGGTCGACATTTATTCAAGAGTGTATGGTTGAGTGAAACATTGATATATCTTTCGTCAGTCTGACACTGCATGATAATATGCAGTAAGATACTTGATCAGATTGTGCACATTCTAGTGTAAATCATCTCATCTTTGCGTTGACTTTTACCCCATGCA
This sequence comes from Strongylocentrotus droebachiensis, assembly GCA_035222895.1. NCBI lineage: Eukaryota > Metazoa > Echinodermata > Echinoidea > Camarodonta > Strongylocentrotidae > Strongylocentrotus > Strongylocentrotus droebachiensis. The sequence goes on along the minus strand of JAVYIG010012452.1, from coordinate 30,828 downwards.
CGATATTAGTACAAACAGATAGCATCCTTACTGCTAGGAGTCACCCGAATTTTTGCAACAGGAAGAGAGACAGCTTTAATTATTTATGATTTCTTCAATTAAATATATAGGTCCCAAATAATAAGAAGTGGAAATTACAGAACGCCATCGCGCGGCATAAATAGCAACCACACACACGAACACCATGGTCCATGCGAAAAGCAACACATACCACCAAAAGCACCACAATCTCGTTCATCCATGTTCATATCAGCACTGAACTTTGACTCTCATTACTTTGACTCTCATTACTCTGACTCTCATTACTTTGACTCTCATTACTTTGACTATCATTACTTTGACTCTCCAAAATACGTTGACTCTCATTACTTTGACTCTCCAAAATACGTTGACTCTCATTACTTTGACTCTCATTACTTTGACTCTCATTACTTTGACTCTCATTACTTTGACTCTCATTACTTTGACTATCATTACTTTGACTCTCATTACTTTGACTATCATTACTTTGACTCTCATTACTTTGACTCTCATTACTTTGACTCTCATTACTTTGACTATCATTACTTTGACTCTCCAAAATACGTTGACTCTCATTACTTTGACTCTCCCAATACGTTGACTCTCATTACTTTGACTCTCTCTTTACTTTAACTTGCATTACTTTGACTCTCATTACTCTGACTCTCATTACTTTGACCCTCATTACTTTGACTATCATTACTTTGACTATCATTACTTTGACTCTCCAAAATACGTTGACTCTCATTACTTTGACTCTCATTACTTTGACTCTCATTACTTTGACTCTCATTACTTTGACTATCATTACTTTGACTTTCCAAAATACATTGACTCTCATTATTTTGACTCTCTCTTTACTTTGACTTGCATTACTTTGACTCTCTCATTACTTTGTTTCTCACTTTACTTTGACTCTCATTACTTTGAATCTCATTACTTTGACTCTCTCTCTTTACTTTGACTCTCATTACTTTGACTCTCTCATTACTTTGTTTCTCACTTTACTTTGACTCGTATTTCTTTGACTCTCCATACTTTGATTCTCGCAAAAATGTCCAATTTAACATAAGCCTTTTAATGTCAAGATCATACCCCATCATAATGACCAACTGTATACTAGCATGGTAACTAGGTTTCATTATTTGTTTAATTCGAATATATCAGTCAATCAATTTATTAAGTTGTCTATGAATTTGGAAGTCACGTTGAAAGTGGCGATCATACATTTATATCCATATACATATAAATTGTTCATTTATATGCAAATCTTAGTCGCTTTATTGAGATGATACTTTCACAACCGAAACATTTCCACTGACGAAACCTCAATGGAATAAAGAAAGTCATATCACGCAGCCCTAAGATATCTTGTTCTGTCCCGTCTAGATTATTGTAATTTACTATTCCATGGTATATCGCTTAAAGATCTTAACTCCCTTCTATACTCCTCCAAAATAAAGCAGCACGACTCATTAATTTCTCTCCTCTCATCACTGATCACCATTGGTTCCGCGCTAATAATCGTATCATACATAAGATCTTACCTCCTACTTACAAGTGTCTTAATAATCAGGCCCAAGCATACCTAGGTGATCCACTCTATTTGCATGCATCCATGTATAATACACGACCAGCCAGTAGTAATAATATGCCATCTTACCTTACTTACCTTACCTCGAACCAGTAAACAGATAATAGGTGATAGGGCGTCTTCCCGTTATTGCCCCCCAAAACCGGAAACTAATACACCCAGTATAAAAGAATTGTCTAAAAACACATATTTTTAATTTGTTGTAATACTCCTTTCTATTTGTAATTAATGTAGGCTTCGAATTATAATGTTCTCTTTCTTTGTTTGTTTGTAAGTATTTCTTGTTTATGCCCTTATATCTAATGAACAGGCGCTTTATATAAATACTTTAATGCAACGTTATAACTGTTAATTAATTTCAAGAATTGTGCTGAAAATTAACATCGCATGGCTTTAATTGCCATTTCCGTGGTTGATTTTATGAGCAGGATTATAAAAAAGGAGATGTAATAATCTGCTTTACTCGAACAAAATATAATCGTGATACACGCGTATTGCACCAACCGCTCCACATCCAAAGAGTATATCATAAAAACCACTTAATAACAATTTATATAGATCGAACATTCGTGACGTAATAAAAACTGTTGGATTTGAAGCATGAACATTTTCTTATTCAACATGTATACATATTTATATATATCTGGTGTAGCCGATAAAACACTCAATTAACCCGTCTTCATAATGGGTGTGTTCCTCTATTGCTAAAGTACCAATAAAGTGATGTACTAACAATCCATTTCTTACCTGTCTTCGTAGTCCTCCATGGTTAGCTCAGGTATCACCATGCAATTGCAAAACTTCTCGGTACAGCTATGGAGGCACAGATACAGCACGACTATCTTTACCAGGGTCGACCACCACTTCGAATACCAGCCCGTACTGCGACAACCACCTTCCATTTTCATGCTAACCCGGCGAAGAGAAGTCCGTGGCGCTATCCAAAATATCCGAATTGTGCCTCTGAATTTAGAGCTCGCCTGCGACCCTCTCCGTCTCCTACTCTCATGAAATAATGACTGGAAAATACAGCTCTCTTTCTGCTTTTAACTGAGCAGCATACTTATTTCTATGTTTCATGAGGACATTAAATCCTTTTGATAAAGAAATCCTTCGGATAGGACGCTTAAGAATATAAGTCGTTTCTTGACTCGGTGGGATTCGAGAAGGACCGTATACGAGAATCAACTGCTAACTACTTTCGGGTACCTTTGTCAGAATCGTAATTCTAAGAATAAAAGAAATCTACGGAAACTGGAAGATGAACTTAAGACGACCGTCTACCTAAGACGAATGACATTTTAAAGTTCTTCCTCTTTCCCTTTGCAGATATGGCACTAAGACTTAAGGTACCGTAGATGTGCTTTTTTCTGTAGGACTATTTACACGAATGATGAGCTTGAACTTGGACAGAATTCCTAGGAGGTTGCTTGGCTAAAACAATAACGATCTATTCATTATATCACCAACTTGCGTTCAAATACATTCCTATTTATTCAAATCCAGTAACAGAAAATGGAAGACGGAACAAATACTTTGAAGAGTAAAACAGAGTCGATTGGTTAAACTCGATATCTGTTCGTATGAAATTGACAAATTATTCCTTCGTTTCGTTGAGCTGTAGAACGCATTAAATTGATCACTCTTCCGCTATATGATAACGCTGCAGGGGGCTTCTACGGTGATATGTCAGTCACGGCAAGGCTCCTTACTCAATACCTACCTTCCAATATTCTCATCGACCGACCTTACACCGATAACGTCTCACTTTTTCTGTTGCATATTTGCTTCATTAATCAACGACAAACAGAGCTAGTTGTAACCGTAAGATGAACTTAATATTTTGTTTAATCCGCTTTCTTTCTCTGTCGCTCATACACGCTCGAACTCCAACGCAATGGCCAGCAACATTCCACTGCTCGAGCTAAACAATTTCACTGCATTGGTGGAATCGTATACTTCTCTCTCTTTCTCTGTTTTGTGGGAATTCGATATCTGCGTGGGTTAGTGTTTCAACCAATGAATGGCGTCGAAGCTCGCTCCGCACGGTGATAGGCAGACGACAGCTGTTTACGATCTTCACGATGTGATCGTCGATCGCAGTCCACCAACAGTTGTCATGGTTGTGGTGGTCGCTGAACTAGTCTTACACATCGGCTTTTTATATTTAAAAATATCTTGTTCAAATCTGATTTGGGGGTTGATTTCCAGGTTCACAGCTCAAATAATGACAAAATTGACCTTACATTTTCAAGCAAATAAACAAATAACATAAACTGTAAAATGTAGTAGGCTATTTTAATACTTTCCATGCTACACTGTTTTTATCTTTCATTTCAAATAGTGTCAATGCAAATGAATTAAGTAGTAAATAAATAAACAATCACATCGATACATAAATGAATGATAGAAAATAAATAAATATTTATTAGAAACGACTAACGAGTTCATTTCTTTATCATCTATAATTTGTTTAAATCTTGATTGTTCAAAATGTGATTATAAATATATAAAAAATCACTAAGATAATTAAGGTGGAGGATTAGGGATGGAAAAAGAAAGGATAATATTTTTTTTGTTTGATGGAGAGTGTTAAGATAAATAGTATACATCAAATTATTATATTGCATTCTCATGATTTAAATTAAATAACCATCAATCTATTTACAGTATTATTATGTAGAATATAAAATGGAAATCAGATCAACTCAATCCATAATTTTGTTCTAAATATACAGATGTTCATGGATGAGCGAACAAATCTCATATCATTTATTCTTGTTTATTAGTTCCCCCAACCCGGCATTTCACGATGAACTTACTAGCATTCGATTTGAGGAAGTGGTATGCATATCAATCCAAAATACCGAAATGAAAATACAGGATCTATGAACAAACAAGAAATGACTGCAAATGAGAATACACGTGGTCTGGTGGTCTAAAAATACATTTTGACCAAAAGAAACGAAATGTTATGAGGAAAATGCGCACCAACGTGTGTGTATGCAGTTCACCAAACACAGTCAGTATAAGGACAATATATAGAAATCGTCACTTTAAGTACATTTTATCAAAATAATTAACATTAAATTATCTTGTATTGTAATAGGGATCTAGGAAAATAAAAGAAGTCGTCGAGATTATTTAGTAATACATAAACTGACATATAGCAAAGAAAACAGAATATCACGTGAATAAGCTCACTGCGACGTCATAAACACCCCTCACCTGTTTTAAACCATTATAACCATTGGATGTGGTTAATTTGTTTAAGGTATATATTTGGAATAATTTGCCCAAGAAGAAACAATGTTCCGTAGAGGAAAGATGATTACGCCGTGGTTAGTGACAAGACATTAAAGAGATAATGATATCACGAATACTTATTTATAACCGTATAGATAATCTGTTTGTCAAATTGACAGATTAAAACATTAACAAAGTCATCAACCTTTTTGTGTGTATGTTAAAAAGCAGACCGAATCACATGTTACATTGGCTTACCAACAACCTTAACAAAGGTTTCTCGAATGTCACTATATGGAAAAGAAACCATTGATTCGGTATCGATAAAAAATTGGCCTATAATGTATGATCGTTTGGTGATATCACGAAGCGAAATCATAAAGGACTTATCATAATTATTTCATAATCGAAAGATAACAGTATCTTTCACCTGGTAAAATTCCGCACATATTAGTCAAAAAGCTTTATTGTAAAGTATTTTGTGCAATAAATGTCTCCAATCCTTCAAAAATTCAACTCATACATAAAACTATAAATGATATATTAATAAGATCGTCATAGTTACTCGAGCTTAGTCTGAATAAGTAAGATGCATGTACCCATATAACAGATGGGTGTTTTCTGATTATGCTCTTGGGGTAAAAAGGAAACAAAAGATCACAGAACGAGCCGCCTATGACGTCACAATGAGATTTGGCGGACCTTGGATCGGTAGTCTCCCTCTACGCTATCAATTCATTGATTAAAAAAGAGGGTGGATCGAGTTTGGTTGGAGGGTCAGTACTACCGGGTGATGAATTAGGGAAAAGGAGATGCACAAGGTAATAATTAAGAAGGAGAGGCAGAAATATGGACTGTTAGCGTTTCCATTTGGGTCACGCCCCCCCCCCCCTTTCCCATTTCACTCTTGCATTAGGCTTCAGTCACCTTATGTGGACAACTTTTAGCCATAAAAGAGAAACAATTTGTTTTTGTCTCATTTCATGATATGATTGTGACGATAAGATTTATTTTAGAGAGAAGGCGGGATTCTATTGGCCTGGAAGTTCTGCTGGAGTATGTCCTACATATCGGTATGGAGAAACATTGTACTCTTCCTTGTTTTACGCGTCATTCACACGATTCTGCATTGACTTTGCCCCATGCCACAGCCCCGAAAATTCTGAATGAAACGCATCATTTTAACGATGTGGGCCTAAGGTATAGTCGCTAAATTATTTTAGCGTGTCAAGCTTCAAATAGCAGAGCCGCTAAACATTTTCTTTTTCCCAGGCTCCATTTTTAACCGAAACTTAGGGAAAGATGTCACCCTTTTTACCAAGCAACTAATCGACACTGCCAAAGGCCCCGTCGAAAATTAGGCCTATCAACTTTTCGTTCCACACATCCAAAAAGAAATGTTTTCATTCTTGATTTCACGGAAAGAGTGAGAAATCGATGTCTCCTATTTCGTGCCATATCTTGAAGCATTGCTTAAATTCATTCAATTAATCAATTTAGTTTGCTTCATCGATATTGTCATAATGAAGGGGGTGTACATTCTTGCTGCATTTCTTGAGGTTGCGTAAAGCAGGAACGACCGAGAAACAAAATGTCTGCACAGAATTAAAGTGACAGCAAATGTATGTTCTTGATTTAGGTTAATTAATAATTAGTAGGAAGAAGAAAAATGGGCCTTTGCTAAGCAGTGAACAAACAAACGACCAAAGTGGGCAACAAAACAGAATAAAGAAAAACAACAACGAGATTAACGAAAATATAGAAATAAATGATAAAACAAGGAAAAAAGGAGAAAGAGAGAGAGAGAGAGAGAGAGAGAGAAAGAGAGAGAGATAAACGATGAGGATAGATAGAGAGAGAAACAGATACAGAGAGAAAGCGAGAGCGAGGGAGAGAGAGAGAAAGAAAGGGAGAGAGAGAGAGAGAGAGAGAGAGAGAGAGGAGAGGGGTGGGCGGAGGGTGTTTCTCATGACATGTTGATGTACATGTACATGTTCATGTATTACAGTACTGACAAAATGATGGTTAAAAAACAAATCGGCATCTTTATCAGACACAGCTATCAGTGATGAAACCCCAAATAATTATATTGTACATCCGATGATGCAGCTGCATAACCGGGATTATAGACTCCATTTATTATGGTTTGGTGGTATGACAGAATGTGTATTTATGCTTTCAAGTACAGCGTAAGCAACCAGGGGAGCAACGGCTTAAAGCCCTCTCCGAGAGACATTGTAATGAGGAATTAATGCCTTACCCAAAAGCACTAGCTTATCCACTTCCGGGTCCTTCCATTTACGAGACCACTGCTCTAACACAGAGCCCCCCCCCCCCCCACCCCTCTCATCATCTCCTCCTTCATTGTTAATACAAATTATGATTATGTAAAGATCCTTGTAATCAGTTTACGAACAGTGTGTCTTTCACAAAATGTCCGAGTTTTGTCCAGATTACATCAAGAATAATGATCACTTTTAAAAAGGATTTCTTTCCAGTGCTTTATGTTCTCTTCCTGCTGGGTAATTGACAGTTATTAGAATATTAGTCATATTTCTTATTTTATATATTTTATAATATCCTTCCTGTTCCTGTCCGACCTATAACAACTTTCTTGTTCATTATTTCAACCACTGTTCCTAGAATTTAAAGATTTGACATTTTTTAGCACTTAATTTGGTAACGAACGTCAATCTTAAGTAATACAGACGAAACTCGATCACAACCTTTTGCTTGACTTTTATATTAACCTTAGAATATTATCGCCAATCTAGATGCTTCAATAGAATCAGGTCGGTGACCTAATTCCCCTTGTTACGCAGTTTTGTATATCGGATATCGTGACATTAATTTATGATATATGATGACATTTTTGCTTCATATTTTGCGGTACCGGAAGATGGTGAGTTTAACATGAGGATAAAGATATTGCATCAAGATTTGCGCAAGCTCTTGTTCTAATATACACATTGCCCCCCCCCCATCTGCACCCCCTCTCACTCCCTGTTTCTTCTTCTTCTTCTTCTTCTTCTTCTTCTTCTACTTCTTCTTTTTCTTCTTCCTCCTCCTATTTTATTCTTCTTCTTTTTAGTCTTCTTCTTCTTCCTCTTCTTCTTCTTCTTCTCCTTCTTCTTCTTCTTGTTCTTCTTCTTCTTCTTGTTCTTCTTCTTCTTCTTAATCGTCTTCTCCCTTTCCCCTTTGTACATACATGTATATCCTTTTCGTTATCCTCTCTCTCTCCCCCGTTTCCATTTACATCTCCCTCTGTTTCAGTTTCTGTATCTCCCTCTTTTTTCTTACACTGACCCATTCGCACTCCCTCTTTCTCTTTCCTTCACACGCACACTCGATCTCTCTCTCTCTCTCTCTCTCCTGCTCTTTATCTGTGTGTGTGTGTGTGTCTCTCTATGTGTGTGGGGGGAGGGGTGTGTGTATCTCTCTCACTCTCTAAGTATCTATCTCCTTCCCCATTCTCTCTTTCTCCCACTCTCAGTCTCTCACACACACCCTCTGAGTATCTACCTCCTTCCCCATTTTCTCTTCGCCCTCTCAAATATTGATAAAAAGAATACATAATTTGGGTTTTTTGTTGTACGCCAACAAAAAAATTGCATTCTTTCATAAATATTCGACTTCAAACACATTTGTTTTGAAAATTCTTGCAGAAATGCGTCTCAAATGACATTCTCTGTATACATTATAATACAATTTAAGCGAAATTTTGTCGTCAAATGTATGAGGCTCCCAACGCTTCAGCTAGAGGGGCTTTAAAGTTATATGAATGTAACCTAAACCTTCTGAATTACGGTCATGGTATTGGGCACTGCTGTGATCATTTTACCAATGACCAAATCGTAACTTTTGATAAAATGTCATTGCGCATAAAGTAGACGACCGCCCCTCCTCTTCCTTCCTTTCGAGACGTTGATCCCCCCCCCCCCCTCCAAAAAGTCTTATTATGACGAAATAATTGTGAATAGTATTAGTAACAGATAGTATCTCGATACGGAGTCTTGTTGAATACAATGCTTATACACGATATGCGGGCGCACTTTGCACATTATTATCTATCACATTTCTTCAAAAGAACATGACTGTCTGGCCTTGTAACATTACCGACAGAAATAGCCAGCTTTGGTTGTTAAGTGCAGTGCAGGCGGATCGGGTTAAAGCATGGATAAGATATGTGTTAAGGGATAGTTGAATTCTGTTTTCAGACCGCAAATGCCTTCAAAGTGCATGTTAATTGCTCTTATTCTTATCTTTGACATTTCTAGTGCCCTTTTAGGACCTAAAATTGCTATGAAGGTAATTTAGACCCTCAAAAAAAAAATTAAGTGAAATTTAGCCAATACGATCATACCAATTCAGCTCCACATTCAACAAAATTATTTTGTGTAGCGCCCTCTGCAACAGAACTCAACTATCTCTTTAAGTCTTTGCTTGTCTCCAAACTGTGTGTGAGAAGAAAATGGATGTTTAAGTTAATATAGAAACATGTTTTTGATTAAACGGGTATTGGTATACTAGCTCCTGGTATAATAATGTACACCCACACTGAAAGCGTGGTTCATGGAGAAGGGTTTGGATTTCCAATTCGGGGTTGTTTTTGTATATCAAATAACAAATGAAGAGGGCACTTCTAATTCAGAAATGTTATCCCGAATAAAGACTTTATGTTGGTTTTTCAAATTAATTTCGGATGTTTTTCAGTCGTTTCCGATGAGATAAAGCCCCGAATATACCTGGAACGGAACGTTCTTTGTTTCCACGAAAGATTTAATGCCCGTAAACACAAACATCTGACTAACAGACAAAATGCATTAAACTTCATCAAACCATTGTACAAAAGCGTGATTTCCTCTTAAATCGCCCGTATAATACCTTCTAATCAATCTAAGAACGTCGTAAATCGCAACGCCTCAAATATATTGACCAAAATGATCACACCATCATTATCATCGCAGAGGATTAAGTGATCAAACTACCAAGAGATAACATCATCTCAAAGTTATCACATCCCCAGGTTAAACTGTTTGAGTTTCGTCTCTTGATTGTGCTATCAAAGACAAAGGGGTGTAACTTTACCCCCCTCATCAAGAGCGGAGGGTTAAATAGAGAAAGACTGGTCGAGGACAGGTCATAATATTGCTAATTTTTGAGACGATGAGGAGGTTAAATATTTTGCTGTTCGCGGTTTTCGCCGTGGCGCGTTCAATGCCTACAGGTAAGAAATATAATAACTTACACATTTTTTTTGACACACTCTTCTTCTTTCTTGTCTTTGAACTGTTAATACATGCTTTTAAAATTGCTTATGTCATTATGCATGTTGACATTTAGCACTTGAGTATTTTGTTGATATGTTAAAAGAAACGGAAGAAAATACATAATTCGTTAAACTGAATTGTATCCAAAACTACGAACGCCCAAACCGTCACCGGTGTTTTAGATATACGATAAAACTTATTACTAATATATACGAGAAATGATGAATACAAGATGGATGTATTCATCATGTCTCGTATAATATCATTCTTAATAATTTCTTATTACTTGTCTGATTTCCCCTAACAGTTGTACTTCATTCTTCATTTTTGTTTCTCATCCTCATCATTCTCAATCCTCATGTTATATGGCATGCTAATCTTTCCCCACCCATTTCACTGATCTCATTCGATCTAAATTGTAATTATTTGCATTGGTGTTCTAGACTATTTATAAAGTTCTTGAAAATGTATGAATGTATTATGTATTATTAATTTTATCTAGACGGCTAGTACTACAGTTAAGACGTTTTAATAGCTAATTGCGTGATGTTACCATGCAATTGAATTCATCATCTGTTTGGTGCAATAAAGGCGTTATTGCATATTACTGTAGCGCAGAGTTAGTGCCCTTCTTGCCCTGTATACATACGTTAATATGATTATGTAAATGGAACTAATCCATACGTATGTTTCATATACTATTCTTGTTGTTTTAGAGTTGCAATGTGACATCGATGAAGCCCATACGAACTTCGGAACACCACGAGTAGTCGACGATGACTCTAACTCACTCATGATCTCCAACTTTGAGCTTTCACTCAACGAGGTCGACGAGGGCTTCCTACCCGAGATCGAATATGCAGGTAAGATTGTCTTGTTTAGATCGTTTTCTTTTTAGGTTTCGTTGACCTGACTTGAGCTATTTTATTTGGCTCTAATTGTGTTAAACTTGTTGGGTGTTGCATTAAAGTTGCGATTGAATGCGAGTTACAAAATTTGCAACTGATATTTGTAATCGATTGCAACTCAACTTTCTTGGAACGCCCCACTATAGTCTTCTAAATTTCCTAGGATTTTGTTAGGATAAAAGTATGAACGATTGAATTAAGTTAACTAGATCTAGCTTTTATTCTCATGCTCTCTCTCTCTCTCTCTCTCTCTTTCTCTCTCTCACTCACTCTCTTCCCCTCTCTATCTCTTTCCCCCTCTCTCTCTCTCTCTCTCCCACCCCCTCTCTTTCTATCTCTCTTACTAATGGGGCGTTGCAAGACATTTTAGTTGCGATCAATTGCAAATTTGCAATTAATCGCAAGACTTACGGTTCATTTGGGGGATTTGCAATTGATTGCAACTTTCTTACAATGTTTAAGTAATATGATTTGAGTCTGCCATGTATCGATGTGGTTGGTCTAGTTTCGTGCAATTTGATATATTTCTAGAGATTTTAGTTGATTATGTGATTTATTTAGGTATTATCTTGTTAGGGTTAATGTTAGAAGTAAGAAGTAAGAATATGCAGAAGAGGAAGAAGAAAGAGAAGAAGAAAGGAGAGAGAGAGAGAGAGAGAGAGAAAACAGAAATCACAGACAATTTTGACTACCGGTAAATAGTTTATTCCATTATAATTTATGTTTATAATAATGAAAAAATAACTATGCTTTATAAATCATGTACGCTATGCGGTATTTTGGATGATAATTTGAAACAGAAGTTGTTGGTGGTGAACTACAAATAAAAGTATGATTACAAAACCTATAATGGTGTCCTGCGGTGTTATGCCCTTGGCAAAAGGGGTATATATATTATTAACGCTGAAGGGGGGGGGGGGTGGGCGTCAACATGAAAGTTAAAAAGGTCTTTGCTATAGGCATTCCAACTGCAGATTTAACTGGAAATCTTTTTCATGATAAACATTTAAAGATTTCGTTGGCACTTTTGACGAAGCCACCCCCACCCAATAAAACTGATTGATTTCCTTGAATTCGCAATTCTCTTTCCAGGAGCGAAATAATCCCGTGACTTTCCATATGACCTGTATAACAAAACAACCATAATATCCATTAGAGGATCATAACTGTCAAATATGAGGCCCCAGCTGCTTCCTTTTAGCTACTATGGTAGTAAGAAAAATGCATATTGCCTCTTATAGTTCTAGGCATACAATCCATCTTTAGGTTTTATTTAGCTCCGGGGGCTTTAATGCATAAAATGTATCATCGTATCACTGAATCCGTTGCCAGCATAATGCGTGTTGGTTTACCGCATTACATGTGGTTTTATGTATGTATTCGTAAGTATAATATTGTTGTTTATTCAAAATGTGATTCCATCTCAAAAGATTGTGATTTAATAGTACTAACCCTTTTACATGTTGGGTGTATAGTTCTTAACTCGTTACATGACACAAAAATAATCTTCCTGTGCCACGTTGTATTTGTCAAGGGAAAGATATGATTCATCGTAGGCTTTTATATTTCCAGTGAAAGAGGTGAGTGTTAAAGCCCCACTGCACTACTTATAGCTAATTGCACCCTCTATAGCAAAAAATGCCTAATCGGTGCCTGTTAGTCCCCCATGATCCCCTTTTTCTACTTCTTCTTCTTCTTCCAGTATAGTACAGTCCGCCGTTGGCGTATTATCGTACCTTGTGCTTGTCAAGTGCCGAGTGTACAGTGCAAGTAAATTGTTAATTGAGAGGTGATTTTATGAGATAACCACTGTCAGTGAACTTATATGGAGGTCTAATCCCCCTGGCCAAACTAGTGCAGACGGGCTGTAAAAGGGTTGCCATGAAGCTAACCAAGACTCGATATGGATATTTTTGCAAAACCATGATTTCGCACACAGCCACCATAGATTAATCCAGACATATTTATATGATTAATGTTCAAACTCAAATAGACAGAGTGAGCAAATGAAGTAAAAAGAAAAGAAACTAATGTTGAAATAAACTAAAGTTGCTTCACGCCTTTGGGATTCCCTCCTTCTTGTTTTTCGCAATACAGACAAGCTAAAAAGCTTTAAAGGTACTATGTCCCATTTGCAGGACAAAAAATGAAAAGCCAACGGCATCTGAAAGGAAGAAAAAAAAAATAGAACTTCTTTCAAAATAAAAGTGCTTGAAAATGACTTTCAGTGGTAAAATAAAGACCATTAGTTGTCGAATCGACTAATTAAGTGATTGCAATCACTTAAGTAATAGTCTGATTTTCAGACCCTTTTACCGAACGGTCGTACAGTATGTTTTGTGCAGCACAAAGGTTCAATCAGTTAATTTTGGCCATTTCAAGTAGTGGGTTATTGATGTAGACAAATGCTCGTGTACTTGTTACAGCTCATTTTATGTATGTTATTACCAAAGAAAAAAAAAGTCAGTTAGTCACTCAATAGTGTCTGACAGTGTCTAGCATTATTTAGATACTAGGACAATGATAATGCTTAAATTTCACTGATAAGACATACAAGACATATGCATAATTCCCTGCAAAATTCTATAGAATTTGATGTTGGCTGCAAAAGGGACATAGTATCTTTAAATGAGGCCTAAAACCCCATTTTTTCTAGCTAATGTGTAGTCCATAACTATTGAAGGAGCGGGCGCCTTTGAATGTTTGAAACCGATAAATGGCGCCATACAAGTAAATGTTGATCATGCATTATACGGAAAAGACAAACTCATATCGAGGGGCACTAGGACAATGTTCGCCCCATCTCAAATATTGTGTTAAAGGATTAAGCAAGGGGCTACTATATAGAACAAGAAGCGAAATGTTAAGGGTACCTGGGCATTAACATCAAACTCTTTTGTCTACTTAATCTCTATTGGGGATATCTTATCACATAGAATGATTCAACAGATTTCGTATCTAGGTTCACCGTCCTTTGTGACGTATAATCACAAAGGTTAATTGGAGACAAAAATCAAAGACCAGAATTGTTAGATTTTTGTAATACAGGTATAAACATATGATTTTTAAGGTAACGTTAGGAAATCGTTTTGTAAGTGTTTGATATTATTAATTGGCTTGATAGTAGACATGACCGTATTCTTCATAGGCGTACTCCTCGTAGAAAAAATTATGTTTACTGGCATATAAGTGCTTATTATCAAATCAAATTATTTTAAAGCGAAGTGCAGCCTTTGAGAACACAAGGACAATGTGATGTGAAATGTATGCAATCTCTTTAATAATTAAAGTAATGATTTTCAAAATGCATGATGTCAATGTTCATTAATTTTTTTTGTCAAAATTGTTTGTAATTGATTGTTCTGTTGTATTAAATGAAACTAAACCTAAAACTAGAACTGAAAAAATGAACATGTTTTACATGTTTTATGTAAATTATATAATGTGTTAACACAAGAAAAAAAAAGTTTATCAATGCAAACAACGGCGTTTAGGGGCCATAATTTGTTATGATGATGTTGATGATGGGTTTCATTGGTATTATTATGTTCAATCACTTTTCAATCATTGGATACGTATACAAGAAGTACTTTATGAAACATCCGCCATAAAGGCCTAGGAGTACTCTGTTCACGCTTTCTAACATTTCATCACTTCTGTTATAAATTTTCTATTACAGTCAGTCTCAAAAGCAACAGCGACCTATTTCAAGAGTTCCTGGTCACTGCACACAACATCGATCCCCATTGCGATCACGGAACGATGATTGATAAGTACGATATCGGAACACCAGATGAAGACTGCCCTCACGTGATCAGACAGGCTATAGTTTCGGACATGCGCAGAGTATCGTTCAGCTGGAAGGCGCCCCAGTGCGGCTGTGTCTCTTTTAGGTATTTATGCCATAATTCGCACTTTTGTCTCACATAGGCGGACTGAAAATATTATTCAAAATTGTTTTGCCTGTTGTTCTTTTTGTTTGCCTTTGTTTATATTTGTTTGTATGTTTGTCAGAGGCAAAATATTCCCTCTCAATTACTTCATTCGCATGTTGCTCTAAATATGATTTTGTTTCATAAAATGAACACAATTTTCAATACATTATCAACGTCTTCGTCTTTTTTTCGTGTGTATCTTCTTCTTTTTAATCCTTCCTTTGTCTGTAAGTTAATTTAAAGGAGGATATTATGCTATAGTTTCATGAACCTTTTATTCAATTCAAAATCTACGCTAGTATTTTTTTTCTCCCATAAGCTTTACAGCTGGAGAAATGTCAATGACTTAAAAAGAAACGCCCCTTAATATCCCTCTCATATAAACGGAATTATGCGCATAAGTTTGCAATTCATCTGTTCACTTTAGACTGATTATTCTCGTTAGTATGCCGCCGTAGGGGACGCTAGATCATATGAGTAATTTTCAACATTGGGTTCATTCCGTACTTTGTCTTAGTTTTAAAAAGTAGATGCATGGGGGGGGGGGGGGGATTCAGTCGCTTGTTTATGTTTCCTTCTTCAGTTTGATTATAATGTTTTTAATTCATGGATTGTAGCCCATTATAACCCAGTGATTCGTTGAGAATTAAGATTTAATACCGGCATATGTTTAACCGTAACATGCCCCCCTCCCACCCCCCTCTCTCTCTCTCTATCTCTCTCTCTCTCTCTCTCTCTATGTTCACTCTTGTTATTCTTCTGTCTCTCTCAAACTCCCTATAAATAATTCTTTCCCTCATACTATCTTTCTTCCGCTCCAGTTTATCTATCCTGATATTCTGCTCACTTTTGTTTGGCCTGCCCCCTTACCCCATCATCCATTTGTTATCAATATAATGGCCGCCACTAATTCTAACCGACATCACTTATATCCTAACATGCCATTTCTTGGAATATTTGATTACCTAGAGCTACAGTCAAGACTGATGAACACGTGTACTCCGAGTCTTCATCAGAGAAGGGGTCCCTCTTCAAAGAAGTGTGCTTGGTCGGAATGAACAAGTCAGGTAACAGACCTTTGATTTCTTAACGATATTTTGTATTACAAAGCTTTGGGGTTGGGGTCATGAACTTGGTTCAAATGAACATATTGGAAGCATAATACGATATTACAATATTCAATGATCGTTGTCCCGGTTGAAAGCGAGTCTTAAGTGATGAAATTGTAGATAATAAACTCTTTATGTTGTATAGCGCCCTCTCAAAACTGATATTACTTTAGCTCTAAAACAATGTTTCTTGACTACGATCGACCGATTTGCTATTACCGTTCGGAAATTATATATCAGAACTGCATGTTCTGAGATTGTTATGGTCGCAGCTACCATGGAATGGCATTAGGCGCTGTTTATAATATTTTAAATTATTATTCAATTTTTCAAAAGCAGAAGTGTTTTAGACGCTAAATTTTCTAGTGCTTTACATCCACAGGGGCATCCAAATATATCTAAATTGTAAAGAATTACTATCCATCCAATTTTCGAAATTTCCCAAAACGTTGCATTACCTTTAAGAAACAAACGCTAATGATGGTTGGGTCTTATTTGTCGAGAGTAGCCAAACCAATATTAATATTGCTCTTCCTGCGGGTCATGCACTTATCAGTACTTCAGCAATTGTCATGAACCCATTTTACACCTGGGTGGAAAGTGGCAAATGGAGATAAATAGCTAACGAAAGGACTCAGTGCTGGGCAGGGATTCGAACCCTAAACCATTGGATTGAGAGTCAAGTGAATGAACCACTTTACCATGACACATGCTTGCTCAGTTGTCTGGACAAAATTACAAAACTTGACACCAAAAAAAGTTTATCGTTTAGTCCTTGTTGAGGCGATGACGTTTTCACGGAAATCGTTTATCTGCTTTTACCACTCTCAACCCATGTCAAGTAAATGGTATACACGTAGACAAATTAAAATGCTGGATTGATTGAGCGCCTTATCAAGAAGGTTCGGCGATGGTTAGAGTGAAAGCCATATTCAGCGCTATGTACCCTCTGTCGAAAGCACTTCACAAAAACGCTATTATTATCATAATTATTCAAAAGTGGTTTCTCAGATTACATAATAGGTATAGAGCAAATAATATTACATCCCATCCCCCTTTTTCTTCTTCCACCCCATCTGTCTCACTTTTTGACACGCTCTCTCTATATATTTCTCTTTCTCTTCCACCCCCCCTCTCTCTCTCTCTCTCTCTCTCTCTCTCTATTTTCCCCATGTAGATGAAGAAGAGGAGATGGAAGCGATGGAAGAGGAAGAAGTTTTGGAAGAAGATCCGTTCTATGATGAGGAGCTCTATGAGAACATTGAACGACTATGCGAGGAAGGCAACTTTAGGGGAACCATTCTACCTTCAATCATCAAGGAATGCTGTCTGCTTCCAGGTACTTTATTTACTTAGTTATCTCTTTAAAGCCACATTGCACTACTTATAGCTACTCGCGTCCTCTATATAGCAAACAATGCCTCATCGGTGACCATTGGTCCCCCATGATCCCCTTTTTTCTAATGTTACTTGATAGCTTATTTGAAGAGATAATCAACTGTCAGTGACCTTGCAGGGAGGTCTAATCCCTCCTGGCCAAACTAGTGCAGTGGGGCTTTAAATGTATGCATTGTATTTATTCCTGTTCTCTTTTTGTCTTTATTCAATTAATCATTCATTGATTTATTTCTTTATTTTCGGTGTTGTTTAACGGGGATGATTATTGACTACTGCACTTGAGGCCCCAGATTTATAACAATGCAAGCTTGTATACAAAAGTAATAAACAAAATATACCAAAAGATATCAAAATGTATAGAAGCGTGAAGGACTTCCTTTGTATGTGAATTGGAAAGAGATACTGAAAGATAAAGGGAAAACGAACTGGTTTGGCTGTAGATAAGTTGAAGGCAGTGGAAAGCTGTAGAGTTGTTATTTATTTATTCATTTAAAAAAAAAAAAAAAATTGTACTTATTGATTTATTTATTGTTTTACCACTTGTGAGATTTAAAGCCTATCAGACAAAATATGATTTCAAACTAAAATGTAAATCGTTTCGATTAGGTCAGTTGGTAGAATTTTGTTTATGAGTGAGTTATCCAATACTAATGTTATGTTCCTATGGTGTTACGTTGACAGTTCAACAACGCAGCATGTGTCTGGTGCGAGTCATCCCAGGTGATGAAGATGATATCCACAGGTTGGATACCTTCTGCTCCAAGATTGCAGGAAGCTTCTTCAACGGTCACCCCGTCTTAGCCGACGCAGAGGGCGTGCGACGATGCTGTGAGCTGACTAGCGATTCGGATCGTATGGTTTGCCTGAGCGAGGAGAAAATAATGCACTACGACGAAATCTGCAGTTTAAGTGGGGCTAGCGTGAACAACACCATGGAAGATCGTTTGCCCGGTCGCAACTGTTGCAGCCTCCAGGGTGATCTCAGGTACAACTGCATGGAAAATAAGGCACTGAGGGAGAATCCAAAGAAACGTCTGGAGGAAAGGCGCAACATGAGGCGCAAGGTGGAAAAGGTGAAGCGTCTTTGCAACGCTGTTGACCAAACACCAGAAGGTGATAGGGACAGTGAGGATTACCAAACGTGCTGCATGGTTGAGGACGTGAACGATGCATTGGCGTGTTTCAGGGAAGTCGAGAGGGACAACTTTGATGGGTTGTGCAAGAGGCAAGCCTCGCGATACAGCAACGGTAAAAAGGAAAGAGTTCATCCATGCTGCAGATTGGAGAGTGAAGCAAGGTATGAATGTTTCTTGGTAAAACGATCGAACAACCAACAATCAAGAATTAACTCAACAAGGTCACCAGCACCGAATACTCAAGGTTCGAGCCGACCAACATGGATGCAGAGGGTATGTGGAAAGCTTCGAAAGGACGATGCGGATGAGACACTCATCGCTTGTTGTCAGCAATCATCATTCCTCAAAAAGAAGAGATGCATGGACAAGAAACAGAATTACGCTTTGGCCAAAATTTGCAACGCCACCAACGTAAGCGTTTCATATGCCATTGTTGAGGGAGAGAGTTTCAACGATGCCAAAAGGAACCTTCATCCTGAACACGAATGCTGTATGCTGGACGGAGAGGAGCGAATGTCCTGCATCAGAACAATGAGGATGTCAATGTCCAAGCTTAAACGTCAGGATTCATCTGAGAAGCCAGTGCGTGTAGAAGCTCCACGTGAGCAAAAGGAACAGCGATGGGTAAAGGAGGAGGGCCGTCAGAATAAAGCCATTTGCGCTGCTGTGAGAGAAGACGTTGATATGATAGACGAGCAGGTCGTCCGTTGCTGCGAAAACGACGGTGAAAGTCGGCGGGAATGTCTAGCTGTTCTCCGTAGGAACCACTTTACCGCTATATGCAATACCGAGGACTTGTTCCAAATAGACATTTTCAGTACCATTTTGCGCACAGAAGACCCAATCAATGACGAACATAGGTGTTGCATGAGACCGAACGCCGATATAAGAGCTGCGTGCTTCTCTCGCATAGATCGACAGGTCGCGATGCTGTCCTACAGTCCCCCAGTTATTGAAGAGGTGCAAGATATTCGAACAGAGCTTCTCGCCGTTGCAGAGTTCAACAGAATCGACAGAGTCTGCCAAGAATCGAAAAGTGCGACCTCGCTTGAACTAAAGGGACGATGGCCGGTGAAAAAGTGTTGTAGGTTCCAGAACAATCGAAGGTATACTTGCCTGATGGACGCCGCAAAAAAACTATCTGATCAATCGTGCGACGGGCCTCCTCCTAGAGTATACTTTCCAATGGGATTCTACGGAGAATACATCCCAAGTGACTACACTGGTCCTTTCCTCGATCCTTCACACCCGTGCTGTTCATTGACCAGTGACATGCGACAAGACTGCATCCAGGATGCCAGCATGGCTGTTCTTGCATTGCGACTACCCATGATTCAGGTCAAGCCACTGGTTGAGTTTTTCAAAGAGTTTCCATCTGATACACGTTTTGATGCCAATCACCAGGAAGACATTTGCCAGGCTGCAGTAGATTTCCAAAGCTTATACGCTGATCTTGAAAACGGCCTCGACGTAGAACTGAACCAGCCTTCAGGAATCCAGGCTGAATTACAGGAGCTTCAGGACCTTCTAGCAGATGAACTGACGGAAGAGGAAGAGGAACAATTGGAACAACTTGCCGAACAGAATGAAGAACTGTTAGAATTGTTAGCTGAGCAAGAAGAGGAGCGCCTTGAAATACTTGAGGATCGGGCTCAACAGCTAGCAGAGCAGAATCAACAGAATGAGGAAGAGGAGGAAGAGGAGGAAGAAGAGGAAGACGATCGCAGACGGAAACGGAGACAAGCTACAAGGTTCCGGAGACCCACTGCTAACAAGGTGCGTGCGGCTGCGGGCCGCAGTATTTATGAGGTCGATAGTTTAGTTCATTGTTGCCAGGAAAAGTCTGTGGCCGAAGCAAATTCTTGCATGACAAACTTGTGGGTGCAACTGTTAGATGAAGCATGTGCAGCCCTTCCTTACTTACCTGATTCTTCTTCTGCTACGTCTACTGGCCTGGAATATGCCTCAGAACTTGCACAAGCCGATAATGATGTGCTCGCCCCAGCTCCTCTGACGTTTGGAGGACGCGGAGACATTCAAACCTCAAGAGCAGTAAAGTCAATCTCAGAATCTACAGTCGTTTCGAATTCTGATGAAGAAAACTTCCGATCATGCTGCGCTCTCTTTGGGGAAGCCCAACTGAAATGCTTCCAAATGCACTATAGTCCCAATGCTCCTAGCTCACAAATGGAAAGTGAGGGATCTGCGAATCCATCAACGATGGGTAGCCTGTCCGAGGGATATGTATCTGAAAGCCAGGTGCAAGAAAGTGAGAGATCTGAAAGTGAGGGTTCTGAAAGGGAAGATTACGAAGAGACAGAGGGCGCTGAAGAACCACAGGAGCAAATGGAAAGTGAAGGGGAAGATCCGGAAGAGTCAGAGGGCGATGAAGAACCACAGGAGCAAACGGAAAGTGAAGGGGAAGACCCGGGAGAGACAGAGGGCGCTGAAGAACCACTGGAGCAAATGGAAAGTGAAGGGGGAGAAACCGAGTCGGGGGAAGATGTCGATTCTGGAGAAATAACTGATGGATCGGACATGAACATGCCAGGACCATCTGACGGAGGTGTTCCACTAGGACTAACGGAAGTCGATGAACAAACATCCGATGGAGAGGAGCCTGAGGAACCAGAAGAGTCAGAAGGAGAACAGGGACCACACGAACAGATGGAGAGCGAAGGAGAAGAAAATGAATCTGAAGAAGAGGAGATGGAGGAACCCCAGGGAGTGATGGAAAGTGGTGGACAACAGTCTGAATCGGAAGACCCAGAATTTGAAGGAGAAGAACCAGAAGAATCAGAAGGAGAACAAGAACCGCAAGAACAGATGGAAAATATAGGACAAGAACCCGAGTCGGGGGAAGATGTTGATTCTGAAGAAGTAACTGATGGATCGGACACGAACATGCCAGGACAGGGAACATCTGACGGAGCAGGAGGTGTTCCACTAGGACTAGTGGAAGTCAAAACATCCAATCAAGAAGGGTCTGAAGTACAAGAAGAATCGCACGACCCACAGGAACAAATGGAAGGTGAAGATCAAATGGAAGGTGAATCGGAGGGAGAAGAACCAGAAGAACCAGAAGAACTAGAAGGAGAACAAGGACCACAAGAACAGGTGGAGAGCGAAGGAGAAGAAAATGAATCTGAAGAAGAGGAGGTGGAGGAACCCCAGGAAGTGATAGAAAGTGAAGGACAACAGTCTGAATCAGAAGACCCAGAATTTGAAGGAGAAGAACCGGAAGAACCAGAAGGACCACAAGAACAGGTGGAGAGCGAAGGAGAAGAAAATGAATCTGAAGAAGAGGAGGTGGAGGAACCCCAGGAAGTGATAGAAAGTGAAGGACAACAGTCTGAATCAGAAGACCTAGAATTTGAAGGAGAAGAACCGGAAGAATCAGAAGGAGAACAAGAACCACAAGAACAGATTGAAAGCGAGGGAGAAGAAAATGAATCTGAAGGAGAGGATGTTGAAGAATCGGAAGGGGCCCAGGAACTGCAAGAACAGAGTGAGAGTGAAGGACAAGAATCTGAATCGGAGGGCGAAGAGCCAGAAACAGTGGATCTGGAGGAATCGGAAGTGACCCAGGAACCCCAAGAACAGCAAGAGAGTACCGTCCAAGAAATAGAAGAAGAAGAAGAAGAAGAAGAAGAAGAAGAAGAAGAAGAAGAAGAGGAGGAGGAAACTGGAGGATGGTATACATGGTGGTCAGGTGGTAAAAAAAACCAAAAGAAAGAGCAATTTGTTGCGGAAGAAGAGGATGAGGAAGATGAGGATGAAGATCAAAGAAAGAGAAGGGATGTTTGGAGTTGGATGCTGATGGATGCTGAGGAATCAGAAGGGTCGGAGGGAATGGAATCTGATAAAGAACCTCAAACACAAGAACAACCTGACGGTGAAGAGGAAGAGGAGGAGGAGGAGGAGAAAGATGAAGATTCCAGGAGAAAGAGAGATATATGGAGTGCCATGGAGCTTCTGAATGACATCGAAGACAAGCAAAATTACAAGCGAAAGGACGCTAAACCAGGTAACATTCATCGAGGACGATCAATGCACAACCATCAAGATGGACCAAAAAGGCAACGTCCCGGAAGAATGTTCGGAAAGATGTCCCTTCTAAAACTCTTGTTCAAGAATGAGATGATGGAGAGTCTTTGTCCGGCTGTTGAGGCTGCGGATACTATCCAAAGAGTTATTGGTAGCTTCTTCGACCTGACTGAGCTGGAGCAAGCTCCTAAAAGGAGGGACCATTCTCGAGGAAATGATGTGATGCTCCTGCAGCTTAAGGAATGCTGCGCCCTCAATATGACGGATGAGAAAATAGAATGCATCGCTAACATGACTCAAAACATCGTAGATGGGATATGCGATATTCAGGATGCAGGGTTTAGGTAAGTCCTTTCAAAATATTGTATCCACCCCCCCCCCCCTCTCTCTCTCTCTATATCTGTCTCAGCAGCCCTTTCCCCATTTATTTTGTTATCATATATACCACCCTTGATCACGCAGCTTATTTTCTTTGTCCTTCTCTCCCACTTGATAGTATTTCTCCAAAAAGAAGAATATGTTGTTCCATCTGAAAGATTGCGAAGATTGCGTTATCACGAACAAAACTTGTTTAATGAAATGACGGAAACTTCGAACTCTAATTTTTGTAAACATGTTAATTATGCCCACCTCCCCCTTATGTTAGTATGGTCATGGCTGTGATAATATATCATTGTAATCAGTTCATGAATATAGATTAAGCCGGGAAACATGTACAACAATAATTATTGTGCAAAAACTATATAGGCTAATAGATTAATAATTTAACAGCAAACTTGACTTTAAAAAAATCTTCCATTTTATTCACTAGCCAATTCATTTACTCTTCAGGAATAATCAATTAAAATTCTATCTTCAGCATTTCAAGCTCAATTTACTAGAATATCTCCACAAACATTATAAAGGACTTTCTAGCACACCACGCCTCAATTTTGCCTTAAATTGTAGACATTTTTTTTTTTTTTGTATCACAAAAGTATGTTCTGATTAGGTTTTATCCATTTATTGATATCATCTTTAAATAGACCACGCCCATCATACTTGACTAAAGGGGAAGGCTGGGGCAAGAAACGGTTCCTTTCCGGATGCTGCGATGAGACTGGCGTTGAACGGTATTCATGCGCCAGGGAGTACCTAGTCCCTGCAAGTGAAATCGAGGTAGGTCCTACGAACTATTGATATGTTTAGTTTTGAAAGTTCTTTTATCACATCCAATAGGAGAAAAAATACCTGTAACAGTTTTAATGTCTAGAGTCCAGGGCCCCGTCTTTCAAAGAGTTGATATCGATCGCAACTTATTTGCGATTGATATCAATCGTAACTATGTACATAAGAGATAGGAGACTGCAAACTTGCGATTGGTTGGAGGACTTGCGATTGATTCGGATCGATCGTAACTCTTTGTAAGACAGGGCCCTGATGTTTAGATGTATGAACTCTAGACATCGAAACTTTTACAGGTAAATTTCCTTTTGGATGTAATAACAGAAAATCTAAAATCACTATTACAACAATCATGGTGAAACTCTTTCATCATATTTATTTGTTATATTCTTTACTTTGTTGACCGAAATAAATGTAAAACTTGACCCTGATGAGGATAACTTGTAATAGAGGGCTAGGGTTCATGTAGGAGGATTGAACAAATGATGTGCTGCCCTCTTGCGGTAAAAAAGACTCGCAAACAGACTTCTCTTCCTTCCTCCTCCCGTCTTTATTTGTTGTATTCTTCATGTTCGTATCCATTCCCCTCAATCTCTTCCTCGTTTTCATATAAGTGTATCCCGCACTATTATCACCTCTTTATTAAAAGGATTAGGTAACTTTGTCTCAGATTCTGAAACAAAATCCCGGATTTTGCTCATGCTGCAATGATAATTATAAACCTTTAGGACAGTCAGGAAACCCATGACTTTTACAAGCCGATCGCCTGTCTGATTATCAAGATATATATGATTGGAAATTGAAATTTCGTTTTTCGTATTCCTAATGGTTTTTTGTTCATACAGTCCATTGGGGAAAATGTGTATGGTAAAACTGGTCACTCAAATATTTTTACTTTTTGAGGCACTTCTTGATCATTTTGAAGTGCAATTTGTTCAGAGCTTCAGTATTACACCATATCACAGACACTGATAACACGTAGGGCCATGCATCTCAGAGTTAACATTACGATGCCTTTAACCTCACCATCGGTCATTTCAATCTCAATAAAGTTTCTTACCTTTTGTTTCTTTTCCTAGGACATGGTCGAGTCAGGCCCAAAAGACCCGGTTGATTTATTTTACGCTGTCGGAAAAGCAGTCGGCAAGTAAGTCAAAACCACATCATTTCTTAAATTAAAAATAAACAAAGAGACATCTGGCACCTTATTTTTGCGGAGAAGAATTGTGTTTTTATCATTACTGTCATCATTTTGTCTCAATGATGAGCAGTGCAGACGATGTAGGAGGGAAAGGGTAAAGTTACAGAAATAGTAGAATAGGGAAGAAAAGGGATATACGAGGAGGATGAGTATGGAAGAGTAGGTGGGGAGGAGGGGAAGGGAAAAGGAGGAAGAGGGGAAGAGAGGAGTAGAAGTAGGAGGAGGCGGAGGAGGATGGGGAGGAGGAGGATGGGGAGGAAGAGGAGGGGAAGGGAAAATGAGGAAGAGGGGGAGGGAGGAGTAGAAGGAGGAGGAGGCGGAGGAGGAGGAGGGGAAGGAGAAAGGAGGAAGAGGGGGAGGGAGGAGTAGAAGGAGGAGGAGGCGGAGGAGGAGGAGGGGAAGGGAAAAGGAGGAAGAGGGGGAGGGAGGAGTAGAAGGAGGAGGAGGTGGAGGAGGATGGGGATGGGGAGGGGGGAGGCAAAGGAGGAAGAGGGGGAGGGAGGAGTAGAAGGAGGAGGGGGTGGAGGAGGATGGGGAGGAGGAGGAGGGAAGGAAAAGGAGGATGGGGAGGATGAGGAGGAGGAGGATAGAGAGGAGGATGGAGGACAGTAGTACGAGTAGGACAAGTAGAAGTAGCAGCGGTTACAGGAGCATTATTACTTTTACTTTTATTAGTTTTGATTATTATTATTATTATTATTATCATCATTAAAAGAAGTAGTATAGTAGTAATAATTTTAATAATAATAACAACCACGATGATATTAAATATTAATATTACCTAAAGTACTTTTCCGTCGGTAAATGTTGTTGTGTTTATCTTATTAATTAAGCAAGATGTGTCAACTCCTTCGCCCTTAGTCTTTTCAGCTTGTCCAGATCCAGGGCACTCAGTGTAATTCTACAACCATCGCAAAACTGAGATGTTTTCCAAGAAATCCCAATAAATCCTCCAATCTCCGATTTTCTTGTCCCCTTTCAGGTTGCTGACCCTGACAGACCAGGATGCTGAAGACCATACTGAGGTCGTCGATCAGGAGACAACTACGACCCACGACGACGACGCCCGATGAGATTCTCTCAATGGAATAGTATGCGAGGTAGGGATGGCATTTTTAGAAAAAAGAAAAGAAAAGAAAAAAGCTAGCAAAAACGGCATACAAACAAAGCAGACAAACAAAAGAAAACAGAGTTTGTCAATTCCGGTCCAATAAATGGAAATAGAAAATCAGACTAGCTGTTCAATACATGAATAGAAAGATAGATAAATACATTTTAAAAAATATTCTGTGCTTATCGGAAAAATCCTTTGCTTTCGATAAAAGTAGAAAATCAGACTAACGGATCAAAAAGAAAGTTTAAAGAAAAGCAGTTTTACTCGGTGAATAAAGGAAGTGTCTTATCATATTTTCTCGTCGCACCCTCACTTTCCCTTTAAGTGTCACTCTTTCTCTTCTCTTTCCCTTTTTTTTTCTGTGGTTGAGGGGGGGGGGGGGGGCTATGAACACCCATTTCTACGCCACTGAACCAATAAGCAAGTCTTAGATACAATCAACGAAAGGGCAAATCCTGGATACATGTTAATGAAAGTGATGTATTTTTTTGTATATTTGTGTGTCAACGTTATATGGAAATCCTATTTTCAAGAAAAAAAAATGTATTCAAAATTAATGACCTTTGCTGTCATTGTTCTGATTATAAAACATTGATTTGTAAATATGTAGTGGTCAATTGTATCATCGTATACAAACTCGTCTATTCAAGCAACATCTTCTTCTATTTTTCTTCTATCCGATAAACAGGCAATATTATTACGAAGATGTGCTGCCAAGTCGGTAGTTTGACGGGCGCCCCTCTTGGGTGAGGATGGAGGAGTTACTTGTGAAGGTAGCGCCAAAGTTTACTCCAAATTCGTAGAAGGGTTCATGAGAAACGAATGCTTTGCCGCCTATACCAAGTAAGTAACAAATTATTTCCAAAGCAGTTGTTCTTACTTTGCTTTTTCTTTTAAAGGCATCATTTAGCAATGTTAAATCTGAGATGAACGGCCCTACGTGTTATCAGTGTTTGTGATATGGTGTTAAATTGAAGCCCTTAAAACAATTGCGCTTCAAAATGATCATGAACAGCCTCAGAAAAATAGAAATCTTTGAGTGACCGGTTTTACCATACTCATTTCCCCCAATAGGCTGTAGTGTTATAAAAACCGTTAGGAAAATCATAAATATCTTGACAATCAGACAGGCGATCGGCTTGTAAAAGTCATAGGGATTCCTGACTGGTCTAAAGGTTTATAATTATGATTGCAGCATGAGCTAATTCCAGGATTTTATTTCAGAATCTGAGGCAATGTTATCGAGTCACTTTAATATTCGGGTATCGGTTCCAGTACATCTACATCATTCCTGAGCCGTATTCTGAAAACTCTGTCATTTTTCAAGCTTGCGAAATGTGATGTTTGCTAATTCCCATTATGATAAGTTTAAATTGTTAATGTTAGGAATAAATACTTATTCATTATGTCTCTTTAAAACTTTGCTTTAAACTTTTCACGCCTACGCTGACAGGTTTGAGAATGCATTAACCAATGATGTGTCTTTATCATTTGTTGATTTATTTATTGTTTCTACTTTTTTTTAATGAGAATATAATTTAAATGAATAAAACATTTGATATATAAGTTTTTCTGAATACCATTTTACTCAGTTCTGTTTTCCTTTTACTGCAACTATACTCAGTATTTTAATCTTATCAATTTAATAACCACTTTTTACTTATTGCTAGATATATACTTTGATTGATTATTATTCGCCGCCCCATTGAAGAAAAAAAACATCGAAATCAATACCATTGTCAAAGGTGACGCGTATACAATTAATGAAGGCATACAGAAGCTTTCAAAGTACAAATTTAAAATAAAAAATCTGAGGAAAAAGGACTAAAGCTATTACATTTGAGAGGAGAAAAGCCATTTTGGACCAAGTTTGTAAATGTGACCTACAAAATTAGAGTGATGTGCATGCCTTGCTCAAAGTCAGATAAGTGTAACTCTTCACTTGGTACTTATCTAATCTTCTAATTGCTTTTGAAGCTTTTCCAAGCGGCCTGAAAATCATCTTCAAGAGCATTTTGGAAAATAACATTTGTAGAATACTTCACGGGCGCTTTTTATGAATTCAATGCCGCCACAAAATTAAATGGTATTTTAATCCAAACGTAATGTAGGAACTACATTTCCACCCTTCTCAAGCTCTATCTACTATTGGCTTTCAGGGAGAAAAGAAATATATAGTTCAAGTAGTCGTATGCGATTTCAAAATCATACTCTCAAAAGAAATAGTGAAGAGTCAGCCGTGTTGGGAATTGGAGATGACAGGGTCGTAAAATAAACGGGGAAACGATTCGATCTCGCCCGCTGAAATTCGAGCTCCGCAAGAAACTCGACGTCTTTGGACGGGGATAAGTCGAGGTGACGTCATCACGGTGACGTACATCCTGCAACGTCCTGGGTCTGCGCAACTACAATGGTATTCGTAGAACACCTTTGTTCGAACGACCAGACCTTGTCCGTGGTGTCTGCTAATAGCTAATGATTTGGGGCTCTAATTTCCGCTTTAATTTGTAGGAGTTCGCTGATAGATCTTCAAAATGTGATTTATGCTTTCTTTTCATAAAATATCAAGAAAGTGCAAACGTCTGTAATTTTGTCTGCAGTAGGAACGGTGATACCCTCTATATTCATTCGCTGAAGTGCGAATGAATATAGACTAGTGTACAGAAGTCCGAGAGATATTCACTTTCAGGGTGGAGGTGCCGTGACGTCATCAGTCGTACATTTCCAATTTCTTTGTTTTCTGGAGAAAAAAGGGCGCCCCAAAAATTCCTCATGACATCTTAGATTTGTTATTCTATTTATTGTATTGTCCATAATTCCGAACTTTTCCCGCTCTTAAAATTTAAATTATTTGGATATAATTAAAAAAATTCTTTACTTTCTCCTTTTCTCTCACAACCCCTTTTCTTTCTATTTATTTTATTTTTCTTTCCATCATCTCCCTGTCTCTTCCTTCTTTTTGTTGTACAGGTGCTGTAGCCGGCCTGCCGAATAAAATGAAATTGGAGCAGTCATCGAAGAAAAAAAGAAAGTCGAATACAATCAAATCAACTTTTGTTGATTTTTCCCACTCACTATTTTTTCAGTATAATCGTCGCAGAGAATTCATTCACAACGAAAAAAATTGTCACTGTAGAATGCTGAAGATATTGATTTTTAAGGCATTCTGAACTTTGCAAATGTTACGACACCCCTGAATTCAAAGTGATTCATTTAAGCGTTCTTGAAGACGTGCTACTGTGACGTCACAATTAAAAAGAAATATTGCTTTAAAACTGACATTAAGTTTATAAAAAGAGAATGAATTTCGTTTTTTTATCTTCAATCCTCTATTTTTCTTTGCCCTCTGTGGTCAGCTAAATTTTTATATACGAATGATTTTCACATACAACCGTACAATGAACCGTCACAGTGAATTTCTTCTAAATGATCAAGCTTTGAAAAAAACTTATCGAGATGCACACACCCTTCTTATTACACATGTTAATCATGTATATGTTGCTTAAAATTATATTCTGATATTGTGTTTTGTTGTTAATTGTTTGCTTGTTGTTGTTTTAATGCTGTTTGCATGAAAAGTATTGGTTAGGTAATAATGTAACATCATAAAAACATGACGATCAGAATCAACAGTCAAATATGCAGAAGAAAATGTAAATAAACATGAGGAAAAAAACCTGCAAAATAGTAAATGATACAATAAGAAGAAAGGGCTCATTGTATCTAACCTCTGTATGGATTCCTAATTGAATTGTATATTATTGTTCCCGTTTGTTTGAACTTGATTTAAAATGTCACTTGATCTTTTAATTAAATTCAGAATCGAACAAGAAATTTAGTCTGCATCTTTTTCTCCTTTCTCACGGCTCTCTGGTCTAGATAATAATTGACGCAGTAGGGTTCTGAAAAATCTATTTCTGAACTTGAGCTACACGCATCGTTTGTAAGAGCTGCGTTAATTCCACCACTTACAATATAATACACATATTTAAAGGCTAATCCAACCTTGATAGCAAAGTACGGTAGAGGAAAGTAAACAAATCGGTCAAGAAAACTGGTGAAAGTTTGAATGATGTCGGACAAAGTTTGATAAACGTTGTAAGTGTTTAAAAGTTGTAATCACTTTAGGTATGTGATATTCAAATTAGCTGAATCAGTAATGTATACATGCATGTAATGTAGTGAAGGAAAAACTTATCATTAATGTTTCCAACTCACAAAATGACTGAAATTTCAATTTGTCAAAAATGTTTGACTCAGGAGTGTCTTTTATCTTTAGATAACCCATACTTTTAGGCCACCATAATATATTTTTGAATAGTGCCCCAAGGGAAAAGGCAATCAGGAGAAAATAAGAAAATCATGATATTTTTGTACACGAAAAGCGGGACAGTTATCCGCGACTACGTCACAATCCACCGACCAAACTTTTGATTTGAGATTTGCATATACTTAGTGATCTCATATATTAAACATTCATAATTACTTATTATTTGTCCAATTCATTTCGAACCTTCGCCATTATGTTTATCTAATTGTTCTGGTTTCATACAAATAAATGTATTACAAGGGTTGGGATGCCCTTTAAGTATCATACGTAGATATATACTGGCGAAGATCATGCGTATTGCATTGTAAGCTTTACGTATTTCACGACGAATCTGGCGTCCCAAGGGTGTCATTAT
>JAVYIG010012451.1:0-53565 GCA_035222895.1 Strongylocentrotus droebachiensis | reverse complement strand
CAACAAACATATAAAATACATATATCCAGTTATCTACGGATCTATTAGGTCTACGACATAACCAAATAAGTTGCTTATCGCATGATAAAACAATCATTTAAAGCAAATGGAATTGTTGTCTCTACACTTACTGATGAGATAGTATCAAACATTTGTTGTTCTTACAAAACTTTCCATATTCTGCAATTCCTACTGATAAGTTATTCTATGTTTCGAGTTTATTAACATGCAATTATGTACACTCTCAGATATATTAACAAAATAAATTCAGATATAAACAAAACGTGTGTAGAAAGACGTGAATGAATGAATGCAAAGTGATTCCTTTTCTGAGAACATTATACATGTATATATTTATATGTTTAAAGATTCCGGATACCAATAACATGTTAAAGCAGTCCTGCAAAATATATCAAAGAGAAATTCACCGGCTTTCAGATGATTCCAGAATTGCTCAAGGCAATCAAAGAGCCTGTAATAAGAGCGATTTATTTAAAAAAAGCTTGAACAAAGAGAATTCACCTCTCAGAACGTGACGCACATTGCAAGACACCACTTCACTTTCCCTTATTCACGTGTACTGCACATCAACTGACAAAACCATTACAACACAGGCTTGAATGGAAACGATCATTCCAATAGAGACAAACATGGACAGAAATGTATTATAGAGTATAAGTCGATAAGATGTAATGGTAAATACACTGTACAGAATCATTGGATGTGTGATTGAAATATATATATAATTCGAAAGAAATTGTGATTGTAGATACGAATAAACCTTTTACAATTGATAAGATATCACATGAGTCTATATCCTATTCAGATCTACTGATCATAGATAAAACATACACATAAGTTACATTGCATCATTGTGATGGGAAATAGACACGCATTATAATGCTACTATATAAAACGACAATAATCCTGGAAATCGAGAGATGTGTTCCATCAAACGCCATTTTCCAAACCATTTATCGGAGATTTCTCTCCCTCTAATTACTACCACCTGTCTTACTCCTCTCTGTATTACTCTCGGTATAATTACGACTGTCGTATGCATGTCTCAAAGAAGTCTAGATTGTAGGTACACCATTTGATCTTGATTAGTTCAATACAAAAAATATTATTACAACGAGATCGAAATGAATAATTCCTCTCTCTTACTGCATAAATGGGTTTGACACGAAATGCCACAAATATGACCATCATAAATTGAATACAAAAATATAAAAACGAGATATTGGGTAGACTCTCTCTAAATACAGCAATTATTATCATGATTAATTTAATACAAGAAATCAAAATTTAAACGAGATAATGTTACTAATTTCTCTCATATATTTACATCGACGACCGTTGCATACATATCACAATATTAGACTAGATTGTATGTATACACGACCTGATCAGGATTTAATATAAGAATATCAGAACGATATAAAAATGACTAATTCCTCTTCTTTTTTTTTTACTACATCAATAACTGTTGCATGCATGTCACAAAGAAGACTAACTTTATATCAAAGTTAGGATCATGATTAGTTGGATGTATCCGTTCTGAGAAATGATGTAATGACAACAACAATAATAACAACTAGAAATTTAATTCGTCACGAAGACGAATAAGGTGGTCTGTCTAAGTCTTATGATAGATTTGAGAATGGGAGAAGTTATATAGACATGTAAACAATGATGATCATGATGACCATGATGATGATCATGATAGTAAAGGTGATGATGATGATGATAATGATAATGTTATATGATGATAAAAACGATAATGTTAATGATGATGATGAGCATAAGCATGATCCTGACATCTGATTAAGAAAATAAGGAACTATTTAGATAGCAAATAGTCTCAGCTACAACATACTAACATTTGGGAGAAAACTGTTGAATAACAACCGAGATACTGGTCAAAACACATTGTCATGCAGATTCATGTTTAGAAAAGAATGACCTCCCATAGACATAACACGCAAAAATGACAAATTATGCATTGTCGCCTTTAATCAAATATTTAACTATGATGACGTCATCCAAATGAAAAATAAATGACATATTTCTGATAGAGAATTATCTCAGCTACAACATATCAAAACCTGGGAGAAGATCGATCACCGATAAGTGAGATAATCTCAATTAAACAAAGACAAAAATGACGTCATCAACAAATTACATTTGTTTGAGTTTAGATGCCAATATGATGACTTTGTTTCACTTTGTACGAGTCAGGGTGGTATGAAATCATATCTCCAACTCATGCTTTCTCCAACCATGATATAAAAATTGGGGGTCGATGGACTATCTGAAGAGCTATTTCGATTTTTAAAATGGCATGTTTTTGATCAAATTTGCATTATATTGCCCATAGCAGTACGCGCGGATTTTGAACTTTGACGCACGCTCACGGCCTTAGGAAATATGAAGAGTGACTGAAATTAATGTAAATTGTCAATTACGTTAAGAGGAATCCAAATCATGTAAACATTTTGAATTTGACCTTTTCCGCGCGCAGTGAGCGCGCACACCGCGCGCGGGGACACTTACGGACGGAAAATTTTGAAATGCTTAAAATGACCTGATTCGTACTCTCGTTTAATAGTTTAGTGATTTTGAGCAATTTTAAATTTTGACGCGCACATACGCGCGCGTCATGACCTTTATGTGACCTTTGATGACATGACCTGTTGACCCTTGACCTGAAGTATATGTGATATGAATATGAATGACCTTTGCTGATGCATCATGAAGATATGATAGATAATGTGATTTCACAAAATGGCGCCTGGATGACGTCACGATAACTTGATGACCTTGAAAATGTTCTAGACACGTGTCATGACAATGACCTATGACTGTGCTAAAATTGAATCAAATTGACCAAACCAAACTGTGAGTTATCCTGGGCACAAAAAACGGGAAGAAATAAAAATAAATAATAATAAATAAATAAATAAAGAAAATTCTGACGAAATCAATAGGTGGTCTGTTGATAACAGACCACCTAACTAGAAATTTAATTCGTCACGAAGACGAATAAGGTGGTCTGTCTTTAAGTCTTATAATAGATTATAATACTTACTATATTGAAAAAGGGAGAAGTTATATAGACATGTAAACAATGATGATTATGATGATGATGATCTTGATAGTAATGATTATGATGATGATGATCATGATGATGTTGATGAGGATGATTATCATCATTATGATAATGATGATCATGATCATGAGCGTGATTCTGACATCTTATCGGAAAAATGAGGGGTGATTTAGATAAAATATAGTCTCAGCGACAACATACTAAAATATAGGAGAAAACTGTTGAATAACAACCGAGATACTGGTCAAAACACATTGTCATGCAGATTCATGTTTTGAAATAAGTGACCTCCCATAGACATAACACGCAAATATGACAAATTATGCATTGTCGCCTTTAATCAAATATTTAACTATGATGACGTCATCCAAATGAAAAATAAATGACATATTTCTGATAGAAAATTATCTCAGCTACAACATATCAAAATCTGGGAGAAGATCGATCACCGATAAGTGAGATAATCTCAAATAAACAAAGACAAAAATGACGTCATCAACAAAATACATTTGTTTGAGTTTAGATGCCAATATGATGACTTTATTTCACTTTGTACGAGTCAGCGTGGTATGAAATCATATCTCCAACTCATGCTTTCTCCAACCATGATATAAAAATTGGGGGTCGACGGACTATCTGAAGAGCTATTTCGATTTTTAAAATGGCATGTTTTTGATCAAATTTGCATTATATTGCCCATAGCAGTACGCGCGGATTTTGAACTTTGACGCACGCTCACGGCCTTATGAAATATGAAGAGTGACTGAAATTAATGTAAATTGTCAATTACGTTAGGAGGAATCCAAATCATGTAAACATTTTGAATTTCACCTTTTCCGCGCGCTGTGAGCGCGCACACCGCGCGCGGGGACACTTACGGACGGAAAATTTTGAAATGCTTAAAATGACCTGATTCGTACTCTCGTTTAATAGTTTAGTGATTTTGAGCAATTTTAAATTTTGACGCGCACATACGCGCGCGTCATGACCTTTATGTGACCTTTGATGACATGACCTGTTGACCCTTGACCTTAAGTTTATGTGATATGAATATGAATGACCTTTGCTAATGTATCATGAAGATATGATGGATAACGTGATTTCACAAAATGGCGCCTGGATGACGTCACGATATTCTAATGACCTTGAAAATGTTTCTGTCACGTCTTATGACAATGACTTATGCCTGTGCCAAAATTAAAAGAAATTGACATAACCAATCTTACGTTATCCGACACACAAAAAAGTGAAGAAATAAATAAAAATAAAGAAATAATAAAGAAGAAAGAAAATTCTGACGAAATCAATAGGTGGTCTGTTGATAACAGACCACCTAACTAGAAATTTAATTCGTCACGAAGACGAATAAGGTGGTCTGTCTAAGTCTTATGATAGATTTGAGAATGGGAGAAGTTATATAGACATGTAAACAATGATGATCATGATGAACATGGTGATGATCATGATAGTGAAGGTGATGATGATGATAATGATAATGTTATATGATGATAAAAACGATAATGTTAATGATGATGATGATAATGATCATGATCATGATGATGTTTATCATCTTCAGACCATGATGATGATGATGATGGTGACATTGATGATGATGATGATGATGATATTGATGATGATGATGACGATGATGAGTATGAGCATATGATCCTGACACCTGATTGAAAAAATGAGGAAATATTTAGAAAGCATATAGTCTCAGCTACAACATATTAAGATTTGGTTGAAAACTGTTTTGAATAACAACCGAGACACTGGTCAAAACACATTGTCATGCAGCTTCATGTTTTGAAAAAAGTGACCTCCCATAGACATAACACGCAAATATGACAAATTATGCATTGCCGCCTTTAATCGAATATTATACTATGATGACGTCATTTAAATGGTAATATATGACAAATTTCTGATAGAAAATTATCTCAGCTACAACATATTAAAATCTGGGTGAAAATCGATCACCGATACGTGAGATAATCTCAATTAAACAAAGACAAAAATGACGTCATCAACAAAATACATTTTTTGGAGTTTAGATGCCAATATTAAGACTTTGTTTCACTTTGTACGAGTCAGGGTGGTATGAGATCATATGTCCAACTCATGCTTTATCCAACCATGATATAAAAATTGGGGGTCAATGGACTATCTGAAGAGCTATTTCGATTTTTAAAATGGGATGTTTTATGCCATATATGCTATGTATTACAAGAGCTCGCACGCACGGACATTATCTTAAACGGACGTTCATTCCTTTATTAATGGGCAGAAAAAGGTGAACAATGTATCAAAATGCTTGAAAGAATGTGTCAGATATGATGACGGAAAAAAATTGGCGATTTCATGTTGCCAAATGCCAGGACACGCGAAAACGCGCGCCCATGCGCGTGTGCGCGTTTTTTTGCAAAATGCTTAAAATGGCCTAAAACGTATGCAAAATTAATTTGAGACGATTTGAAGCATTTTTATTTTTTGCGCGCGCGCTAACGCGCGGACGTACGCATGCGCGCGCGTTTTCTGACCTGAAACTGACCGGACGAATATTGACCCTTATCATGATAAATATAAATGAGAAATGCCTTTCCGTTATGAAGATATGATCATGAGTAAAAAGTACCAAAAAAAACACAAAATGGCGCCTGGATGACGTCATGAAGACTTGATGACCTTGAAAATGTTCCTGTCACGTCTTATGACAATGACCTATGACTGTGCCAAAATTGAACGAAATTGACTAAACTGATCGTGAGTTATCGTCGGAACAAAAAAGTGGGAACAATAAATAAAAATAAAGAATAATAAATAAATAAATAAATAAAGAAGAAAGAAAATTCTGACGAAAACAATAGGTGATCTGTCGTTGACAGACCACCTAATAATAGCAAGGCATATATGGTTCATGTTATATGTTTTGAATAAATTTCTAAGAGTACATTGAGTAGACAAACTGTTTTCTTGTTACAGTTTAACCGCATACACAATCTGCAAAATATAATCATACTTTATAACATTGTATATTCGTCAACCTTATTATGTTCATGAAGCACGTCAGACTCTCGGGCAAACAACCATGAACAACCCTTCAATTGAGTATTGGCCATACATGGCACGTAGTCCAAGATATAGACATTAATAATTATTAATTTAAATTATGTCGACTGAAATCCAATGTGTATAGATGTTCTATTTCCATTGAATGCAAAAAAATTAATTCTAAAAAAGTCATGATATAATGATTATGCTATATTTACACACATGAACATATCATATATTTTATCATATGTTTTGTACTTCTAATCAAGAAATGAGAAAGTTCACTTCTTGACTATAACGAATAAATTTAGAAAGAAATATGTTCAATACTTATATGTCAAAAACAAGAATTTATTGAATAGGACAGCAATAAGACTAAGCTTGTCTAGATCGAGTATATACATTCTACACACGGTTCTTTCAACAATCTTTGTTGATAATGGAGGAATTATGAATTGTCGGTTAGACAGGAAAAATTTGATACAAATTACTTTAACCGTAGTTCATGAAATGAATCCTGGTATACCGGAAATTCTTACAGAATACAGTATCAGCGTGATGAAGGATTTATCAACAAATCCTTGCGGATGAGTACAATGCAATAATCATCATCATTAAACTTTAAGTATAGCCAATGTAAGTACATGTACACAGAAATCGGTTGGAATTGTATTATACAATCAATAGAGAGTTAAGATTTGTTCACATTCTGTTCGGTACATTTAATATTTCACATTTTACGTTCCTTATTGTCAGTTTTATTTACTTGAATTATAATGATAGTGACAATACAATTGATATAAGTTCATAATTATATCAAATCACGGTTGTAGTTACTTGGAAATTAAGGATTTAAGTAAAATTAGAATTAAAGAGGAAATAAAGAAGTCTTAGGTAAGAGCATGGCTTGCAGGTTGTATCCTGTATATCATATGCTCTTGGTTGTATTGCATAGATTTTTTTAACATCATAACCCATTTTATGGTTATCCTATCTACATCACCAGGAGTATAAGAATATGTAAAATGGTAAGGGTTCACAAGTCGTCAAACTTTTGCTTACCTCGAAGATTCAAGTGTGATTGAAATAAGTTTCTACCTTTAATATATGTAAACTGATGGTGCACTTTATATGTAATTCTATTCAGAACTGAATAAATGCCATGAAATGAAATCTAAACAAAAGACAAATCAGTTGCTGTCCTTAGCCATTTGATATTGTAGCCGAGTCTTTAAGATGATACGGAAAAAAGAGATACTGAAGCAATAAATGGAGGAGCTTAGTCAATCAAGACAGATAAGGGCGAAGGTATCTTTTTTCTATACCATGCTTTCAGATTCAAGGAGAAAACTATTGAGCCATAAATTTGTTTTACTTTTTTTAAAGACGTTTTGTACCAGTAAATACAAAGATGTTTACTGTGTGTTGCATTGTTTCCCCTTAATCCCATTATCTGTCCGGATTTCTTTTCTGTTAAAATCATCGTTCTATCTTTTGATTCCTTCTTAATGCTGGCTTCCTATAATATGCGATCTCTCTCTCTCTATCTCCCACTCTCTCTCTCTCTCTCCCCCTCTCTCTCTCTCTCCCCCTCTCTCTCATTCTCTCTCTCCTCTCTCTCTCTTTCTCTCTTTACTGTGATATAATACAATGCAGTAAGCACAAATGCTTTGCTTAGGTCAAGTATTTCGAAGAGGCTGCAGCGAATTAAAAATTCGCCCCGAAAACAGATCGACCTTCTCCATATGCTTCAGCATAATTATGAAGTTATTCATTAAAGGTATTGAGACTGAGAATAAGCAGTAATATGTTTATAATACTATATTCCATGCATTTTAACTTTAGATATCCTTCAATTAGTTATTCGGGTAGCCTAGTTACCGCCACACTTGACAAGTTTCATGTTGAAGTCCGTAGTAGTCTACTGCCATCACGTGGTCTGATGAGGGTCATCTTCCAACGTCGATACGTTGTTGCTTGACGCCCAAACCACACGTTAAGGGGCTTTCACACCGGACCTTGCGAAGAGTTGCGTACAGTTGCGTAGTGTTGCGTACCGACTACGCCGATCGTACGCAACCCTACGCCGATCGTACGCAACCCTTCGCCGATCGTACGTAATTGTACGCGGAGGGACGCAAATGGGTACGCGAGATGGACGCAAAAAATTAAACATGTTTAATTTTTTTCGTGTACCTTCGGCGTAGACACAATACGCAGAAAGTACGCAACACTGCGCTACTGTACGCCATCCCTACGCAACACTACGCTACTGTACGCCATCCCTAAACAATATTATGCCACCCTACGCCAGTCCGACCACAGCACACAAGACGATGCTGATGGTGAATGTTTATATGGGTTTATAATTATGAACTGTGAATCATAAGAACTTTTTAATCGGTGTTTCAGGGTGATGAAAGACTGTTCATGATAACATGTATCTTGTGATTATGTCCATGTGTAATAACATGTCAAAGTCTTGTTAAATTACACACTCTAATTTTCAGAGTGTCAGCAGGAGTTTATTGTCAATTTTTAGGCTGTTTTTATCATTATGCTAATCATTACTTCGTGATTCGGTTAAAGTAATGTAATTTGTGATAGTTATTTCCATTTAAACTTCACGGTTTAAATTTCACAGTGTTAGCAGGAGTTTAAAAGTCAGAGGTTTCTTTTTTCCGACAGTCATTATTACTGAAATTATAACTTAATTCATGATCAAGTTATACGGTAGTTATGTTCATGTCTAATAACGTGTAAACATCTTTTAAATGTCACAATTTTCAAACTGATTTTATTAAAGTATTAATTACCTCATGATAAAGTTATAGTTGTGTAACAATATGCAAACGTTTTTGTAAATCCAGAGTGTCACGGGAGTGTGCTTGATACACTTCTTGTTATACAAAACTGTACATTAGTGATTTAAAGTTGTAGTATTTACAGAATACCAGTCATGTTAATTTCTTCCACATCTAGGTGAAATTTTCTTTGGTCGACATCTCTTTTTCTGTTTACAAATAATCTCGCCTTTTTAGTATTTTGGTTTTGAAATCAGCATCAATGTTTTGTAATACTTGAATGTTTAACTCTGACAAAAGTGATAGAAATGTAGAGGGCATTACAGTATTTTCTTTTATATACCTGGATGTAAACTTGGCAGGTATTTATAATTATTTTGAAGGAAAATTATATTTTTGTTTACATGTGTGCGTTCTCATATTTATTATTTTCATGAAGAAAAAGTGTTTCTTTGACTTTATTTTGTATTCTTAATATTACAAGGTATTTCTGACTGACATGTTTTGTTTTGTTATGGTTTATTCAACTTGTGATTTTTACATCTCAGGCTGTTGAAAAAAAGAGAAAAAAAGATAAGATTCACAAACGGATGCCTCATGCGTAATGTTATTATGTTTTGTGGAAATCTGTATGTACTTGTGTGGGTTTATTTGCTTGTGTGTACGTTTGTGGTACTGTTTTTATGTTTGTAATATAGTTTTGTTTGATTGTGGTCCTGTTTTTATGTTTGTAATATAATTTTGTTTGATTGAAATGAGGGCCGAGGGCCCAACCAACTGTAATTCCAACAGCAGTGATGTGTTCTGAACAGCAGGCAGCAGTGGATTGAGGGGTAGAACACTAGTTGATAAAGCGCCAATGGCGACACTAGCAGCTCCTACGAGCGTCTATCGCATTTTTACACGGCGCTTTCGCACACAGTACGCAACCGTACGCAACCGTAAGCAACCCTACGCCAGGCCTACGCAACCGTAAGCAACCCTACGCCAGGCCTACACAAGTGTACGTAACCCTACGCCAATTGCATACGCCGTATAGGTACGCGGTGCCTACGCACAGGGTAGGTAACTATACGCCATCGTACGTAAGCCTACGCAAAACCTACGCAAGGACTACGCCGAAGCATCAATTTTTGTCATGGGTACACAGCCTAACTTCGGCGTAGTCCGTACGCAACACTACACAACTCTACGCAGATCCGGTGTGAACTTGAGCGTTGTCGTCATTTCCAGATCTATGATTATGGAAACATAAGAATACCAGAAATGATGTCCATATAATGATGGTTTTCTAAAAATAAGGACTTTATAAATAAGCAAATCATAATTTAAATTCTATATTATCTATTGAAATAATCATATACAGTGCGTCCCAGAAAAAACGAAACCGAGAAGTATCGATGCTCTATCATAACTTAATTACAACTATAATTAATGAATGATACATATTTGGAAATTTTAGAGTCTCCTCTTTCATGTGATGCTACTCAGATAATGCATATTTCACGCATGAGTGATTAAGAGCAATTTGAAGGAAGGAAACCAAAAAGTAATTTGGCGGGCGGTATCTGAATTTCGAAGAAAAATTCACATTTCTAGAAAGTTGAGTTTCTGCCCTTTCATATGACACCTCAATCAGGAAAAATGAGCGAGGAATGACAAAGTTCTGTTTGTTTAAAGTAGTGCTTGCATTTCCATAATTTTATTAAACGAATTCGTTTTCACTGGCTGCCTGCCGTATCAATAAACGAAATTAACAAAAGACTTAACTCCGTTTCGTTGACAATCAGCCGTAGACGAGAGTCTTCATGCATGGCTGATTGTCAACGAAACGGAGTTAAGTCTTTTGTCAAATCTGCTTTTTACTCCGGCAGGCACCCAGTGAAAATGAATTCGTTTGTTAAAATTATGAAAATGTAAGGGCTATACTTTAAACAAACAGAACTTTGTTATTCCTGGCTCATTTTTCTTGATTGAGGTATCATATGAAAGAGCAGAAAATGAACTTTCTAGAAATATGAATTTTTCTTTGAAATTCAGATACCGCCCGCCAAATTACTTTTTGGTTTCCTTCCTTCAAATTGCTTGTAATCACTCATGCGTGAAATATGCATCACGTGAGTAGCATCAACTGAAAAAGGAGACTCTAAGCTTTCCAAATATGTATCATTCATTAATTATGGTTGTGATTAAGTTATGATAAAACATTGATACTTCTCGGTTTCGTTTTTTCTGGGGGGCACTGTATAATTTGATTTGATTTCATATGATGTTTATTTATTCCATATTCATCAATATATTTACATTTACAATCTTATAACTTTAGATGTATGATAATAACACGGTATACAGAAAAGGGGTCGTCTTAAGCATAAGCTTGAAGTGACGTCCTCTTGAAAATGAAAATAAGAATACATACAATATAAAGCGAGGCATGAAAATGAAGTTAGGGATGAAGCAAGATTTTTTTTTAAATAGCAAAGAAAGAGAAGGGACAGAGAGGAGCTGGGAGGGAGAGAAAGTCACATTTATTACAGTATTGGGAGGAGTACATATTTATCAAATCAAGTTGTGCATGTATACGTCTCCAACTTTTAACATTTACTATTCATGACAATAGGGGCATTCTTAAAATAATTTAGTAAATAAAAATAGCAAAATAGAATAAGTTAAAAATTATTTAAAAATAAGTGAACGAATTATCTTCCGGTGATTGTAATTCATGTAGGTCAGATATCTAACGAGTAAATAGTTCACAATCATTTATATAGAAGCCAGGAGTGTCAATTTTAACAGACATGGCATATTATAAATGTTCACTATTATCATTATTATTTTTTTACATTTAAATTCCAATCAGTAAGGCGATGGATTCATTCCATGTCTGCATTCGAAGAAGAGAGAAATTTATGTAAAATGCAAGGATATCTTTTTTTAGTAAAACCAAAATGAGTTTTAAATTTGACTACTATTTGCAAGCAATTGTATATTGATAAATATTTCTATTCATAAAGGTACTACAAGGATTAAATTTCAGGCAGGGAAGATTTGAAATATATATACATTTTTTTTCTCTTTGCCTCCTCAGAGGATTTATTGATTATATATACATGGTTACATTCAAAGATACAATACTACAAATCAAATTTACATAATCGCAAAAACATTATTATTGTCAAAACAAAGAATTGAAATTAAGTTTTGCTTTGCAAAGCAATTGAATCATAATTAACATAAAAATTATACTGATAGTTTTGTTTCCCTCTCTTTTTTTAATTTTTATATATCATGTCACTACCATGACCAAGGTAGCAGGCAGAGGAAGAGGAGACACATATAGGCCTACACTCCGTACCTATCACCCATCTTAGTGACATAATTTCTTCATGAAATGTTATTTGTTGTTGTTTTTTATTACAGAATTAAGAAATACAGGCAGTTTGATTGAAAAAAATGCAGGCCACAAACAAGATTATGCATCTTTAACATGTTCTGAAAAAATTCAGTGTGATTCGTAGGAATTTGTTTCCAATATAAACTAATATTTAAACTAATGGATATTGCTATAATGTAAGAAGCATGTTTTATGTATCTACTTTTTGCCATGGTGCTAAGTGTAGTTTATGTTTGCTAAGATAGAGCAGCGTGATCCGTTGGAATTTCTTCCCAATATACTGTACACTGTCTTGTCAAGTCAAACTCATGGATAATGCTCTATTGTAAGAAGCATGTTTTACCTTTCTACTTTTCGCTACGGATTTATTAAAGTAGAGTTTATTTTTGCTGAGATGCATGCTTCATGATCATATGACACACTTCTTTAAGTAGAGCTATAGATAAGATACTGGAAATCAGATATTAAAGGTAATACAAAGTTTTGGGAAATTTTGGAGATTGGGTGGATAGTGAGTCATTACAATTTTGATATATGTAGATGCCCCTGTGGATGTAGTATAAGCACTACAAAATTAAGCCCTTAAAGTGAATATAAAAATGTACCGGTGCTCCAGGTAAATTTTGATAAATTTCAAATAGCGCCTACGGCCGTACAATAGTAGCTGCGACCATGAAAATCTCAGAATATGTAAACGTGATATATAATTTCCAAACGGGAATAGCTAATCGGTCGATTTTGGTCCAGGAACATTGTTTCATGGCTTAAATAATATCTTGACCTTGAGAGGGAGCCATACAACATAAAGAGTGTATTATTAACAATTTCATAACTTTAGACTCGATTTCAACCGCGACAACGATCACTGAATATTGTAGGATCGCATATGCTTCCAATATGTTCATTTGAACCAAATTCATGACCCCATACCAAAACTTTGTACTACCTTT
Source organism: Strongylocentrotus droebachiensis (assembly GCA_035222895.1). Classification (NCBI taxonomy): domain Eukaryota; kingdom Metazoa; phylum Echinodermata; class Echinoidea; order Camarodonta; family Strongylocentrotidae; genus Strongylocentrotus; species Strongylocentrotus droebachiensis. The sequence continues at coordinate 40,254 of JAVYIG010012451.1, read as the reverse complement.
AAGGTCATATCGCTTTTTTTTTTAAAGAGGACGAATTTACTTGAACGTTTTTACTCTGTACACCATTTACCTGAAGGAAAAGTACCTTTTCGCTAAAAGAAATTTTCATATAGTTGTTAAGAGTCTTTTTCTCTATGTTTGTTTTATTTCAGTTTCTGGATATCATTACACAAAACAAGAACTCTATTGCTAGACGTGATAATTTTAATCAGGCCAGAATAAACACATTCAAGACAGCTTAAATTATGTGTATTGTTTATTCTTGGGTACTGATTGGGCGGAGTTAAATATGGCTAATAAAAAAATAACCTGATTTGAATGGACGGAATGCCAAAAAGAGGGAGAAGAATCAATCGAAGGATGGGCATTTAATCTATTGTTATATCTTACCGGACCCTCCTCCACGGTAACAGTCAGCTTGCCTTCACCGTTTACCTCAGAAATCAGTGGATCTAGACCCGAATCGGTTTCACACTCATTCAACCTATAGTAATAAAACAGTACATTTCGGGGGCATAATACATTATCTTCTGAACTAACCTGACGTACGATACTCTCTTAAAAAGTCATCAGAGATGTATGCTATATGGTGTGAGAACAGATGACAATTTAATACACATCGGACCTTGTATAATTTTGCTCTGTATTTATATTGCATGACTGCAAACCATGGTATCATAACTGTGTATGTAGGATACAGCAAGTCTGTGAACATCATGATGAATAAAATAAATAAAGTATTACATTTAAATTCATCTTAAGAAAATTATATTGTTATGAATAAATCCTGAAATCAAGAGATCATCAGATTATGTAAAATATTGTAAAATCCCCTATACAGCCCTCCTGTCATCTATTCCTTAAGATAACCCACTTTGAGATGCATTCCAAACCTGAATGCAACTATACCCCATAACTATAGCAGTAATAACGATAGGAGGCTTGTGGGGAAAAGTGTTTTGCCTTAATCAATTTTCTTTGATAACAAAATTCAAATGTGTTAAAATTAACGCTAATTTTCCTCTTATCATGCTTATTAGACCAAACATATTTATAATCAGGTATCTAGGTTGTATTAACACCATATCAAATAAATTATACAGTGCGTCCCAGAAAAAAACGAAACCGAAAATTATCGATGTTTTATCATAACTAAATCACACTTATAACTAATAAATGACACATTTTTGTAAAGCTTGGATCCCCCTCTTTCATTCGATGCAGTTCGCATAATGCATATTTCACGCATGAGTGATTAACAACAATTTGAAGAGAGGAAACCAAAAAGTCCTTTGGCGGGCGGTATCTGAATCAAGTCTTTGGTCTTCTTTGTTCATGGCTGATCGTCAACGAAACGGAGTTAAGTCTTTTGTTAACTCTGTTTGTTACTACGGCAGGCAGCCAGTAAAAACGAACTTATTTAATCAAATTATGGAAATACAATCACTACTTTAAACAAACAGAACTTTGTCATTCCTGGCTCATTTTTCCTGATTGAGGTGTCATATAATTGAACTTTCTACAAATGTGATTTTGTCCTTGAAATTCAGATACCGCCCGCCAAAGGACTTTTTGGTTTCCTCTCTTCAGATTGTTTTTAATCACTCATGCGTGAAATGTGCATCAAATGAGTTGCATCAAATGAAATAAGAAGATCTAAGCTTTACAAATATGTGTCATTTATTAATTATAATTGTGATTAAGTTATGATTAATAATCGATAACTCTCGGTTACGTTTTTTTTTGGGGACGCACTGTATGTCCAAAAGTAAGGAAGAAATTAAAGTTCACATTTTTATTTTAATATCGTTGTAAATAACCGACTTGAACAAATCAAGTGCTCAATTCAATGGTCTAGATGTTAGAAAACAGACTGAACAAATTTTCTCACATAACTATGTAAATGAGCGTTCATCAAAAAGATAATGAAATTAATATTTGTTTATAACTTGCCATGATCTAAGATCCTAGTTGAATCAGTTCGAGTGATATGATTGATATTGCCCATGCCATTGAACATGAGTGATATACAAATAATGAATGGTTATGAGTTCAATAGTGCGAATATTTTCATGAGTTGAAAGATTAACATTCTATTCAACAAGGCGTCAGCCGAGTTGAATAGAATTAACGTTAATCTGTCAACGAATGAAAATATTCCCACTATTGACAGGGGTGGATCCAGGAATTTCTTGACGGGGGGCACACAGGGGGGCACCCGGTGGGAAGGAGAACATTTATGTATATATTTTTTAGTCCCCCCAAAAAATCGCAACGACTCAGCCAGCCGCTGAATAATCGGGGGGGGGGGCGAAGGGGGAAGAGGACACTTTTTTTGGGGGGGGGGGTCATGATTTTTTTTTTTTTTTTTTTTTTTTTTTTAATAAAATTAAAATTAAAAAAATGGCAAGGGGGTACGCCCCTGTTTTTCAGTACATTTTGGGCGAATTTAGGGCTGATTTTAACAAATTTTTTTGGCCGGGGGGGGGGGGGGGGCACGTGCCCCCTGTGCCCCCCCCCCTGTATCCGCCAAAGATTGAACGAATGAGAAACATTCATTATTTGTTTTATACAACATCGAAGAAGATCTAATAGAACGTTAATCAACAAAATGCTTTACTCCTTATATTAAAGATAAATTAAAGATGGAGTCAAGCCTTCTCGATTACATTCAGCTTGCCTTCGCGTCAGATACACGCAGGGTTACGCGCACGGCAGAGAGGTACGCGGTCTGCATATAACCAAAAATGCACGGCGAATATAATAAAAAATGCACGCCCGTGCAATAGAACATCTATTGAGTATCATGTGACCAACAATCCTCCAATCAAATGACAAGGATCCACGTAGGTGTTGTATAATACATTTTAATATTACTATAACCAGTGAATTTCACATGATATGCAAATTAGCTTCCACCATCAAAATATCAACAAAACAAATATTTTTATGTTAAATTGCATCCAAGTCCACTCTTACAACAATTCATGTATTGAAAGCTTTATGTATTATGGGTTTCCAGACATGGTGGATTAATTTTCTGATTTACATTGTAAATATTTATACAAATATAAAATCAAATTATAACTTTCGATTTTGATACCCAGAAATTAAAACTTAATATGCATATTATGCATAAAGTACTGCTTCAACCCATCTTGAATCTTTAAATGTATTCATGCTGTTCAGTAGGACGATGCCAGTTTCCATTACATTATTTGAATCGATTTAACTGGGATCTTAGATGGCAGATTATGATAAAAATATTAATTTTGATATCTCTCAGCTTGAAGCTTTTGTTGTATCTTTTGCGTACATTAATCCGAATATGGATTAAAAAAACTTGTCCACCTTTTTCATTGACTTTGAAAACATTGCACTTAACAATTAAATTGTTCGAATTGGTTATTTACAACGATATTGTAATGAAAATATTAATTTTAATATCTTGATTGTTGTCTCTGAACCCTTTTGAATTTAGTGTTTAAATGCATATTTTCCACACAAAAAATTACAAATTTGTCATTCTACGGATATTAACTGCTTTCCTCTACACGTTAACAAAGAAATCGGACGATAATTTGTCAGTAATTGAGAGTCACCTTTTTTTTAAAATTGGTACAACTTTTGCGATCTTCATGTTTATCGGTACAACTCCGCTTGACATAGACGAATTAAAAATATGAACTAGTGGTTGAAGGATACCGACAATAACTTGCTTAATAAGTTCGTTCCCAATATGATCATACCCAGGACTTTTTTGTTCTTGAGGGCTTTAACAATACCAAGCAATTCTTCGTCATTTGTGGGCACCAGAAATAAACTTTGCATGTTAGGTTCTCCTAAGTAATCATGGAAATCAGTTTGACTGTTTCGAATATTTTTTTTCTTCAGATCCTGACCAATATTACAAAAATATTCATTAAACTTTTCCATTATAATATCTTTATCTTCAACCATTTGGTTATCTATATTCATTTTTATTATACTTGTTACATTAGATGTTTTTTGAAATACATTTCATATCACCTTCCACGTGCCCTTGATATTATTATAAGTTGCTTGAAATTGTGCAAAATAGTATTGATTTTCGGCTGCACGCAGCTGAGTCAGAGTATTTCTGTAAACGGAATATTTCCTTTTTAGTGCTTCCGTCCCTGCTTTCTTATACTTATAAAACAGCTCATTTTTCTTATTTATTGATTACAGCATAGCATTGGTGACCCACGGCAAACGTGAGGTTCTTTTACGGTTGTTGTTACACTTTACTACTGGAATATTAGCATCATACAACGATAAAAACCTATTAATGAAAATATCGAAGGCACTCTCGTCATACTGATTCAGAAGAACATCACTCAAGTTTGTCGCCAATAATGCCTCTCTAAACTGATTAATATTTTCTGGGGTGTTTCTTCGAACATAAATGTTGTTTTGTGTGACTACGGGGTTTTTTCCCAAAGGAATAGTATTATACACAGGAAAATGTTCAGACAAGTCTGACTCAACAATAGTAGATAAAGGAAAAGGTTGTAAGTTACTAAAGATATTGTCAATTAGAGTAGCAGAGGATTCGGTAACTCTTGTTGGTTTTGTTATTAAGGGCAACAAAGAAAACGACAACAACAAATTCAGGAAATCATCAACATGAGCAACAACATTGTGCTGTAAAAGGTTTATATTATAATATCCAACCAAAAACAAGGATTTACCATTAAGTGACTGGCTTTCCAAAGCTCTCTGCATTTCGTCCAAAAAAAATGTTCAAAATTCCTTTGGGATGTCTGTACACGACTCCAATTACGATATTATTTTTTCCAGAAATAAACAATTCAACAAATAAAGCTTCTAGATTTTCAGTCATGACATTAAGCTCGTGACATACTCGATAATCGAGCTCAGACGAAACATAAAGGGCAACACCACCACCACGTCTGCCTACTCTACTATTGCTTAACAAGTTATAACCTGGAATAACAAACAAATTTGCATCATTTTCATTGGTGAACCAAGTTTCAGTGACACCAATGGCAGTTAAGCCTGAGCTGATTTTGTTCACAAATGATGTCAAATGTTCAAAATTTTTACTCATGCTGCGGATATTAAAAAGAAAAAGGGAAAGCTCTTTATCTGTGGCATTTTTAACTGACTCAAAGAACTGTTGTTCTGTAGAATAATTACATCTTAAAGAAATATTTTCAATGCTGTCACTGATATCACTCAAGCTAGCTTCAAGAAATTAATTAAGAGAGAAGGACTGAGAGAGAGAGAGAGAGAGAGAGATAGAGAGAGAGGGGGAGAGAGGTAAATAAAATGAAGAGAAAACAATCACAGTAAAAGGTAACCCAAATGTATCGTTCCACAATGTGTTGTACATGTAAATTTCTAAGATTTTGACTATAATGTGGAAATCATTACCCTGGTAAATCAAAATGAGACTCACTCTATGCTTATCAGGTGTGGATGAGTCTTCATGAGTTGGATGATCTCAGCTGCATACATGTCGTACAGGGCCACTCGGTCAATGGACAGCTTGGTGAGCCGAGGACATGATGTTATCACCGCATTGCAGAATGACACGGGATCATTCAGTGTAGTTAATATACTAACAGTATCTCCCTGGATGTGAAGGTGAGTTAGATGATGGAATGGAGAGCAGGCCATTGTGACGATATCTGATGAGAAATTTTCCAGTTCTGACCAGTCCAGTTTGAGAGTTTTCACTCGGGGACATGATGTATGAAGTCCAAGATTCCACAGACTGGCCACATGCTTACCATCCACAGATAGCTCATCTACTGAGGTTATTTGACGAGTCTACATAAACAACAGCGATGCAAAAAGACTCGATCACTATATATGCTATGTATGGAAACTAGCACTAATGTATGACATTATATTAGATACCTTGACTCATTTTTGTTTAATAAAGTATTTGTACTGGTCATATCATATTTGGTAAATATTCCATAAATATACAATAATAAAGCTTAAAGGGTTTTAATCAGTCTAAAGTAAGAAGAGATAAACAAACGCGTAGTTTTGTGGAAAATGGGACAAAGAACATAATTTTTGGATGCCGAGATTATAAATGACATAGAGAATCTTCCATTGACAGTACAGCCATATTCGATGCCGCTCGGGATGAACTATATCGATGTCTTTTTCCAAAATATTAAAAATACCTCTCTGTTTTCCATTATAGTGATCCAGCAGATTATGTTCCATTAGGCCTAAACGTGTATTGCCCTCCCTTAAAAAAAATGTTTGTCTATCATAAGACTCTGGAAAAGGTGTTTGTGGTAATTTAGAAACAAAAAAATTAGAGGATTACCCTCTGTATGACATAACACATCATGACCGCATTGCCAATACAAGTTTTCTCACATCATTAGCATTGTCGACGTTCAAAATTTCTTAACGCTTTTATTCTTTCTCCGCTTTTTCTGAAACCGTCGTGAAATGTTTCTTTATATTTTCTGTTTCCACCAACATGACCAAATTCAACGTAATAACGTGTGTTGTTATCCTCCTTTTTCAGTGGAGGGTGGCGGGATTGTAGTACTCTTTCATCTATTTCATTGTGATATTCGTTTAGCCAGACTAAAAAAAAAAAAATCAAATTGCTAAAGGTTACACATTTCACGATGACAAAATAAGCAACAAAAATCTCTTTAGAAAAATAGCAAACGGCAATATTTAAGAATATATGCATAGTTAAACTTCATTCCAAATTGATAAAATAATTGTAACAGTGCACCTATAGATGTTTGATATATAAAACCATCCATAGATTTGCTAATGTCGTTTTAACTTGATTTAAAGAGAAAATACATTATCCTTTATCATTCACATTTAGTCCGTCTAGTTTTTCTGAACATTTTCTTTTTGAGCTTGGAACAAAATGAGGATTTTGACTTCAATCGTGGAATAGTAAAGATACATACCAGTGTCTCTCCATCGTCCATGTCAACTGGTCTGATATCCCTCAAGCTGAGTGACTGGAGGCGTGGTAGCGAGAGAATGGAGTGTAGTCGACATGGAGTTATGGAAACATCCCCCATACTCAGCATCTGGATCTGTGCAAAGGAAATTTATCAGTTCACACCAAAGTGAAATCCACGATGCGATCCAATTTTTTTTTTTTACTAACATAAACACCTTTCATAAGTCCCAGCTTATATCAGATAAATCTGCATTTCAGTAACTTTATCATTCACTAAGAATTATTATTTCATCTCTATTACTGCTATAGTTCAAATGAATCAACATGCTAAAATAAACCACAAAAAACATTTCAATGTGTTTGACATAATGTATTTCAAAAGAGCTACTTAAGGTATTGTATCGGTGGGATGACATCAACATGATATCTTCAAGAGGGTATGTTATACTTTTCCCCCTTTGTTTTCAGTAGGCTCATTTCATCTGTTTCCTTCAACGTGTATTAGTCCCGCCCCCCCCCCCCCCACTCAGTATTATTTAGGGTACGCGCATGCTCGTTCCCTCTTTTTGAAAGCACCCCCTATCTGAGGACTGCCAATATTTCCGAACCCCCCTTTCACGGGCTTTTCTTGCCTTGGAGACCCCCCTAAATACGGAAAAATGCTCAATGTACCCCCCTAAATTTGGAATAATTTCTCAGGAGTCCAAAGAGATGAGAGAAAAAAGAAAAAACACCCCCTTTTTAAAGAAATCTCCGGGTGAAAAGTCATATACACCCTTTTTTTTACAATTCTCGGGCCGGACTTTGTCGCACGAAAAGTACCCCTTTACCGGATATTTTGGTAACACGCATGCGGTCATTCCGACCCCGGAGTGGGGGGGGGGGGGCGGGGTATTAGTAAGCATGTTATTAAATCTTCTAAATTCACTAGATACAAAAGGACACTCCATGACACTACGAACTGTATATTTTGTCCTCTTACTTTGTCCGTCATATTCATAGTGTGAATACATCTGTCACTGGACAAGCACACGCATTGACATTTTGCGTGCCATATTGTTGATATCAGGTATATTTTAAAAGAAAATGGTGAGAACAGTCTTTGGCAATAGTTGTTACCTGATAACTTGGTCACGTGGACTACGGTTAAAATCACTTAAATCATGAATTTATCACATAAATCGGTTCTTAATGCGTTGTAAACGAGAAAGAAAAAAAAACGTTATGATCCAAATACTCGTGGTAACAGAAAGTATTTATTTACTGTTACAAACTATTTAGTTGAGGAATACATAAGAAGTATTTTTCATTTGATTATTTTAGTTAATCATTTTTTATAGATTGATTATCTTTATCTATAAAATCGAAGAAATGAACACCGAGGTATTATAGTAGGCCTTTTGGAATCTAACATGTCTACATTACCCAATAGTATAGTATTAATGACTGCTTTGAGAGAAATAGTTGTTTTTATACGCTCAAGGGAAGGTTAGAATTGTGCTATTACCCGAGGCGTGCCGAGGGGAATAGCCCAATTGTAACCTTCCCGAGAGCGTATAAAAACAACTATTTCTAGAATATTAAAGCAGTCATTAATACTTTTATATGCCGAAAAAAAATAGACTAAAAAATAAAAAATAAAAAATACTTTTTTTTTTGGTCGAAGATGAGATTCGAACTCTTGCGTACAAAAGGTGATGATTCTAAAGTCAGCGCCTCAGACCTCTCGGCCATCGCGCGCATTTAACATGCTAGGCAGTTTTGTACGATATATACATTAAAATGGATTGAAACCGGCTTCGCGTGTGATGAATGCTTCGCAAAAGCTCCATATACGGACTCTTCTTTTACTTTTGCAATGCATATTGGCACGAACTTAGATCAAGATCTATCGGCAGATGTTGTTTTTTTGTTTTTGGAAGTTTATTTTCGTCTTCATGTCAACAATGCAAGATAAAATTGTCGGTAAGATCGATCGAGATTCAATTGTATTGAAATTACCGACCAATTATTCGCACACATACGGTATCCTCCATCGCTCAAACCATTTTTTAACATGTAAACCTATGGGGTAACCATGGAGACTGACCTATTTTTTTAATAACCATGGTTATTAAAAATATTAAATGTTTTAAGCATGGTTACCGGGAATTTTACAGGAACAGTTGAAGTTTATGAATGCAATTTCGACCAATCAGATGGCTGGATTACTTAAGTGAGGTATATAATAAAGAATAACCATCTGTCTATAGTCAATAATGATAATTATATTATACAAATAATGAATGGTTATGAGTTCAATAGTGCGAATATTTTCATGAGTTGAAAGATTAACATTCTATTCAACGAGGCGTCAGCCGAGTTGAATAGAATTAACGTTAATCTTTCAACGAATGAAAATATTTGCACTATTGAACGAATGAAAAACATTCATTATTTGTTTTATACAACATCGAAGAAGATCTAATAGAACGTTAATCAACAAATTATGCTTTACCCCTTATATTAAAGATAAATTAAAGTTGGAGTCAAGCCTTCTCGATTACATTGAGATTGCCTTAGCGTCAGATACACGCAGGGATACGCGCGCGCACGACTGAGAGGTACGCAGTCTGCATATAACCGAAAATGCACGGCGCATATAACCAAAAATGCACGACCGTGCAATATACCATCTATTGAATATCATGTGACCAACAATCCTCCAATCAAATGACCAGGATCCACGTAGGTGTTGTATAAAACAAGTTATGTGTGTTAAAAAAAAATCCAAGTGATTTTTAAGATACATATATATTTTTAATTCCATGTTTACATTTAGTAAGGAGGGGCATCATTCTCCTTAAATGAGTGCGTAGTGTTTCTTACTTTTCAATCCTTTAAAAAATGGGCAAACATTCTAATATCTCTATCTGATGATTTATCGATTGATTTTTGCTGTCATTTTCTATCATCATGCACCAGTTCACCATTGGACTTCTACATATAGCAGTGCAGCTCCTTTTCATCATTATTAAGGCTGTTCACACCGGCAGAGATAGCGTGGTCTAGCGCGCGCTAGACCGCGCTATCTCTGCGGTGTGGAAGGTACAACGTCGTTTCGGTCCGCCCAACAGCGAGCCACGGCGAGCCAAAACGGCGTGCCACTGGAGCACCTCTTGGGGGTGGTCCACGAGAGATAGCACGGTCTAGCGCAAGCTAGACCGCGCTATCTCTGCCGGTGTGAACCCGAGCTACGATAGCACGCCGGAAATCATCGTTCTACACGCGGGGAATTTTATACTCATTCTATTTTGGTGCGATCTGAATCGGTACAATAGACCATTTTCGTAATGTAACCAAATTTAATGCACAAGTCTTTGGGAAGTGCCTCAATACAAATTATTTCATTCACCTGATAAGAATAATAGTAATTCAATAGTCAGAATGCAAACTGCATCTATACAGTGTTGCTAGGTAGGTCAAGCCATAATGTTTGTCCAACCTGGTAACAACTAATGTATGCAGTTTGGATTATGTCTATTGAAATACTATTGTTCTTACCAGGTGAATGAAATAATTTGTATTGAGGCACTTCACAAAGACTTATGCATTAAATTTGGTTACATTACGAAAATGGCCTATTAACTCAACACTCCTATTAGTAATAGCGCGCGAAATCTTTGACCGCTCTGACCTCATGACGTCACACGTCATGGCAACAGGACCTCTCAAAAAAGGGGGTGCTACGATAGACCGCGCTATCTCACTTCCGTGTGGATCCGGCGAATGCCAATGGGCGGACCATGGGTCGCGCTACGATAGCGCGATCCACGGTCCGCCCACAGTCCCCTCTTGCGGTGTGAACACGCCCATTGTGCTCTTTCAGACAGCCCGCCTACCACTCTACCATTTCTTTCCATGGACTCTTAGAGGATAAGCTGTCTATTATCAACCTGGACTCTTTTGATTTGAATCAAGAGTCTCACCATGTAGTCATGGTTTTGAATGTGAAGCTTATTCAGTACACATAATTGTATCTTCACATCTTGCGTCCCATTGATGATGTTTGTAAACTGGACAGTGAAGTGTGCCTCAGGATCAAGTCTCTGCACTTATCACGTAAAACATGCACTGTTCATGTAGATCAACATGGGTCATGTTTGAGATACTGGAAGGGTGGCAAACGACGACGATGGAGAAAACGTGGGAGGAGAAGTGGCAAATGTATAAAATGCCTTCAACCAATCCCAGTCGTAGTCTCTACTTCAGACCAATACCCATGGTACCGGCCTGTAAGACGTATATCGCCGCGTCCAAATCCGAATCTTATCTATCTGATTCAATCGCAGCAAACGCCTAGGTGTACTGCTAATGGATCTCGATCTGGTCAGGCTCGTCTCAGAATTGGACACTGGAATGCACGCTCCATGAACAACAAAACGACAATGATTTGTGACTTGATCATAAGCAACGACTTAGATCTTCTGATTGTGACCGAATCATGGCTGAGAGGAGGTCTTTATGATGATCCTATTATTGCAGACGTTGAAGCGACTTTGCCTGACTTTCATGTGGTACATGAACACCGCCAAAGTCGGGGTGGTGGTATATGCATCATATATCGCTCTTCTTTGAAAATCACTAGAGACTGCTCTACAAAATTCTCATCTTTTGAGCACATGGAAATTCTGGTCCGCGTCTCTCCTTCTGTGGTTTTTAGGACATTTGCCATTTATAGGCCTCCCCCATCGTCTACAAACAAACTGACGTATGACAATTTGTGGCAGATTCTCCGACACTGTTAGAATCTGTAACAATTGATCAGCATCAGCTTGTGCTCATGGGAGATTTCAACATCCATGTTGACGACGAAACTGACAGAGATGCTAGGAAATTCCTTGATATCTTAGACACATTTGATCTTCAGCAGCATGTAAAAGGTGCAACTCATTGAGCCGGTCATACCTTAGATCTCTTGATTTCCAGAAAGGTTGACCATCCTATTGTGGCCATGGACATCGTATCAGGACTTCCTTCCGATCACTCGGCAGTCCTGACTACGCTCAATTTTGTAAGTTCAGCAACTTCCAAGAAGCAGATAACTTGTCGGAAACTTCGGGACAATGATGTGGTTCAGCTTAGGAATGACATACAAACCTCATTGCTTACACTTCCTACAGCAAAAGATGCACCTGACATGGCAGAACAATACAACATCGTACTGAAGGAGCTACTTGACAAGCATGCGCCTGAGCGATCAATACTTGTCACAATCAGACCAAAAGCTCCCTAGTACACCAATGAAGTTCGTGAGGCAAAACGATCTAAACGGCGTGCTGAACGTAAATTGAAAAGTTCAGGGGGTGTTTCACGAAGATCCTAAGTTGAACTTATCTCTAAGTTGGACTTAAAAATTATGGAAAGCCATTAGCATCTTTGAAAATATGTTGTAAAAGTTATTTTGAAAGGCTTAAAATGTTGATTCAAATCATTCATATTTTCTATCATCAAGGAGATTTCATGTTCTGGATGTGGAATTTATAAAAAATCTAAAATACTTGAATTTCTGCTTTTGAATGTATTTCATTTTAAGGCTCCAATGGCTGTCCATAATTTTTAAGTCCAACTTAGTGTTAAGTTCTACTTAGGACCTTTGTGAAACACCCCCCTGGTCTGGAAGTTGATCGTCAACTGTTCAAAGAGGAGTGTAAATCCTACAATGCAGTCTTATCTCAATTAAAATCTCGCTACTTGACCGACGAGATTGCGCAGTGTGACACCAAGCATCTTTTCCAGCTTGTTCAGACGCTTTCCCGCCCAAAGTCACAGCAACTTCTACCGGACCATGAGTCAGACATAAATCTGGCTAATGATTTTGGACAATTTTTCTACAACAAGATTCAGGACATCGTCACCAATCTTCAGGGAATTACTAGCCGCTCATCAGATTGTGAGGATGATGTGACGACGCACAAACTCTCTTCTTTTGAACCTGTATCAGAATTGGAGGTGCAAAAGGTGATTCGTGAGAGTTCTTCTAAATCGTGCCGACTTGATCCAATACCGACTTGGCTCATGAAAGATTGCATTGATGAGCTTGTACCATTTGTAACTGAACTTGTTAATCTGTCCCTGTCTTCTGGAGCGGTACCTGCAGCGTACAAGACATCACACGTCACTCCTCTCTTGAAAAAACATCTTTGGATCGAAATTAGTTTAAAAACTACAGACCGATCGCGAATCTTCCTTTTATCGCCAAGACTCTAGAGAGGATTGTAGCTGCTCAGCTCAGGACACACTTAGAAGACAATGGTTTATATCCCGTCATGCAATCCGCATACCGTCAGTTCCATTCGACAGAAACAGCCCTCTTGATGGTTGCCAACGATCTCTTATTAGCCATTGACAAAGGACTTGAAGCTATTCTTATTCTGCTAGACTTCTCGTCTGCTTGATACGATCGATCATAGCATGATGATACAACGTTTCTGTAATAAATATTGATTTGAGGGAGCCGTCCTGTAGTGGCTTGCCTCCTACTTGGAAAATCGATCCCAGGTCATCGTTCTCAATGGTGTCCAGTCCGAAGCATTTCCACTAACTTGGGGAGTACCACAAGGATCCGCCGTGGGACCGTTGGACTTTATACTCTACTCTGCTACCCTCAGTGACGTCATAAGGTCCCATCAGGGTGTTGAACACATGGTGTATGCCGACGACACACAAATGTATCTGATACTGAAGCAAAGTGAAATCGCCAGCGAGGTGGTGAGACTGGAGCAGTGCATCGCAGATGTGAAAGTCTGGGCTCGTGACAACAACCTCGTTCTTAATGGTGCTAAGACAGAACTCATGCATGTGACGTCAGCATTTCGAAAAGCCAGTGAGCTGCCAGATTTTGAAGTCGACTGCACTACAGTTACTCCATCAAAATCTTCTATTAATCTCGGAGTCACAGTGGATGACAAACTTACCATGAAGCAACATGTTCATAAATCATGTAGAGGCGCTTCGTTTGGAATTTACCAGATCGGAAAAACTCCGAAAGTACCTAGACCAAAGTTCTACTGGGCGCCTAATAAATGCATTTGTGACATCACACATTGATTACCGTAATAGCCTGTTGATAAATCTACCCAGCTCACATCCGACCAAACTCCAACACATCCAGAACACTGCAGCCCGTCTCCTCACACGCACAAGAAAGCACGAACACATAACACCTATTCTTCGTTCTCTTCACTGGCTCCCATTCCACAGCGCATCCAATTCAAGGTACTGCTTCTCACCTACAAGGCTCGTAATGGACTTGCTCCAGCATACATCAATGGACTCATTTCACCAAACCTCCTCCATCAGGCTCCGCTCATCATCATCTGTTCATCTTCAACTATCATCTGGTCCTCGAACTCACACCCGCTATGGAGATCGTGCCTTCTCTGTATGTGCTCCTAAACTCTGGAATAATCTCCCCGTCTCTGTCCGTGAATCCCCAACTCTTGACACTTTTGAACGTAGACTTAAGATCTATCTATTCGACACAAAGTAATTGCCCATCATCATACCGTATTTATAACCACATGTCCTATCTTCTTTTAATTTATTTATTATCTAATGTACATAATTATCGCAGTTTCATTAATGTTACTTAATTATTGTATTTACATTTTCATTTTCATTATCATGTTATTGTTAAACATTGTTAGCTAAGTAATTCGTCCAAATTAAGCGCATTGTTCATTTCACGTTTCTTGCTGATCCTTATTAAATATTTAGTTTAACCGTAGTTTTCATTTCACTTGTTTTGTAAAGCGCTTAGAAACTGTATTTGTATACCAGCGCTATATAAATCTTAAATATTATTATTATTATATTATTAGTGTACGAGAAAACTTTGACAGGGGCTGAGAAAGCGAAATACAGCGAGCTTGAGAGAGAATAAGAGAGAGAGAGACAGAGAGAGACACACAGCCAGAGAGAGATAGAGATAGAGATGGAGAAAAAAGGCCCAAAGGGAATTGGGTGTGGTAAGAGAAAAGAAAGACGAGATAAAGAGAAACAAACAAATGTAATTAAATATAGTTAGTCAGAGAGACCAAAAAAGTGTTATATCCGTTTATTTACAATACACATGTAAAATAAATTTCCTGCGACTACTGACAAAATCTGAATAATTTCTAAATATAGAATGCCAGATACTATTTATTGTCTTCGATGTGACAGGACAGGTTGAATAAAGTGAATAGTATTATCAAGTATAGACGACATGTCTGATTTAAATATTTGTCAGCGTCATTGATGTAACATCATAAATCGCTCATTAGCCTTTAAAGCAAGAAAAAGAGAAAGAGTGAGAGAGAGAGAGAGAGAGAAAGAGTAGGGGGTGGGAGGGGGGATACAAACAAAAAGGGAAATGGGTGTGGCAAGAGCAAAGAAAGTCGAGATGAAAAAGACAAACAAATGAGATAAATTATATATATTTGATAAAGGAAACCTGTCTGTTCAAGCAGAATAATATGCTTTCCCTCTACAGTGTACATGATATATCTTATTCTTATGTTAAGACTATTGACAAAACATAAATAATATTTAAAAACAATTGAAATACTATTTATAGGATACGTGTCTGTAAAACGGATTGTTATATGAATCTCATTCATTATGACATCAGAGTCCATTTTATTCACATGAGTTATTTCTAATGAAAATAAATGATATATTTTAGTGTGGACAAATTACAGTTACCCAAAAAGTTGAGTTTGAAGAATGCAAATATATTTTGAAAGATATCGTTGTGATAAATTATACAGAGTTAGAAAAGAGAGACCGTGTCTTTCATGCAGAATACAAATGTTAAATCCTTGTATTTACAATGCACATGTAAAATTAACTTCCTGCGACTACTGACAAAATGTATATAATTTCTAAATATAGAATGCGAAAAGGTATTTCTAGGAAACACGCTTCTAAAACACGCTTTTATGTGAATCTAAATCATTATGACACCAAGGGACACTCTATTTAACGGTATTTATTTCCTTTTCAGCATGGCCTAACTATTCATAATATTTATAGGAGAGTGCTCATAAGTAATGAAAATAAATAATGACTTTAAAAATAGTATGAAAAAAACAGTTACCCCATCAGTTGAGTTTCAAGAATGCAAAACTTGCAACAAGTCGTTTCCAATAGAAATCATTTGGTATACCTTTGATTGTGATGCCTCAGTGGCCATTGTCGAGTAGAACTCATCACTCAGCTCCACACTGTACATATCCAGTGATCGAAGATTTGGCATGAAGCAGAGACCTCTCGCGTAATGAGAGAATGCAGCAGAACCCAGATCTGCGTGCCAGTGCGTTAGCTTCTCAATCTGGTGATATGACAGGACAGGTTGAATAGAGTGAATAGTATTATCAGTATAGATGACATTTCTGTTCTAAATATTACATTAGTAATCTCTACTTAGATTTTTAAGGCAAGAGAACGAGAGAAAGAGAGAGAGAGAGAGAGAGAGAGAGGGAGAGAGACAGAGACAGACAGAGACAGACAGAGAGAGAGAGAAAAACCCAATGGGAAATGGGTTTGGGAGAAAAAAAGAAAGGCGAGATGAAGAAAGTCAAACAAATGTCATCAATTATAGATGTTTGATGAAGAGAGAACGTGTCTTTTTAACAAAATAGAAAAGTTTAAGTTATATCCGTCTATTTACAATGCACATGTAAAATTCATATCCTGCGATTATCGACAAAGACAAAGAGAAAAAAATGAGAGAGGAAGATAAATATAATGATAAGTAGAAAGGAAATGGAAGAGAAAGAAGGTGGAGCTGAAGAAAGAGGAGAGCAAGACCCTTTTACAAACCTTTTAAGATCCTTTAGACTTCTCACCTTTGTTAAATGAAGTGAACGAAATTATAAGTATAAATAACCAAATTTTGTTCATGAATGAATACTTTTCCTTATCTTATTAAGAAACAAATAGCATGCATCGGATAAAAAAAAATGATGAATATGATTTAGGATTCATCAAGGTTTATACAATAATCAGAAACCTTGGACTGTGAAGCTGCAGCAGACATTCCTAGGTAGAATTTGTCATCCAGGTGCTCGCTAATGTTCAACTCTCGTAAGTTCTGCAATGTAAAGAGTCCTACTGCTGCTGCGATATCAGACGATGATGCGTTACCTTCGAAGGACTCGCTCACACCCAATGTTTCACGAATCGAGGAACTTCTTCTTACCTGTACAAAAAATGAATTTTAGCATTCGATCTATAAATAATACTTTCAATTAATCAAAACCAAACACCAAACATATGCTAACCTTTTAATTTGTGTGAACAATTCTTATAGCATGCATTTGTTTGTAAAAGTAATACAACAACACACCAAGTTATTTTTCTTGATGTCTTCACCATTATGCAAGATTCTGATAGCATGTATCATGTAAATAGCGTGGATACAAACACTCATTATTATCATCACGAATTATGGCAGGTGATATGAACAGGACAAATCTAATTTAGACTTATCGTTTTTGTTGTATTATCTATAATATCTATACCTGAAATTTGAATAGCTATTGAGGTAGCTATGGAGGGTATATTGAATATAGAATGACCTATATTTTCTATAGTTCGTTTGGTTGGCTCCACTTTTTCTCTTTGTTTAATCCTGAAAGAACCGTACATTGTTACTCTATTTCTTTCTTAGTAAGTCCTTTAAATGTATATATGTTATGAGGAAGAGGCAGACGGTAACATGATTCTCGTTCTCATGTGAGACTGGTTACACAATACACATTGGAATACAGCCCACTATAGTACGTATATAATGACAACATGGCAGTTCTAAATGATTATGGGTCAGAATGCTGGAAAGCAAATAACAGACGGTATGATGTGTAGTTGTCCATTTGTTTGTAGCCAAATTTGCATAAGTATAATGATTATGAAATTACCAAAAGCACAACAGATGACAGTATTCCCACGATATAATACAATTTATAATTAGATGAATGAAAATGAGAAACGCCTACAATTTTATTCACGAAACTTACTACTTCCTTCCCCATTGCTTCCAGTGTGAAGAATAAAGCGGCGATTGAAACTGAAAGCATATCAGTAGATAACGTAAGACGTGTCTCCGTATTCAACAGGTTCCTGACGGGACCAATGGCTTCTGAATCATGACATTCAAAAGCACACTGAACGATGAACCCCATGTCATGAACTTCCTTACATAGGGATTCCAGGACCGACTTTCCTACTTCACCTCCATGAGCTGCAGTGAAGTACAAGACATATTTTAATGCCCGATAGTCCTTTAACAGCTTGTGTGTCAAGATTCTGTTGAATTCCGAACGATTGTGGTTATACAGCGATGCAAGGTATAGGCTTGCGGTGTGTTCTTGCAGTAGCTTGTGAGGGAAACAGAACTCTTGAACGAATTGCTTTCCCTCTTGTTGTCTGATTTCCTTTGAGGCCAACCTTTTTTTCTCACTCAGAATCCCAACATGACATGCTACTGCTTCAGCCTCATCGCAGGCTTCCATCTCCTTTTTGGTGAAGATGAGCTGGTTTTTCAGCAACCCCTCGAAGGCCGCACAACCAACCTTTCTAATGGCTTCAACAGCCTTCTCCATATGACATTGGTACCCTTTCTCACTGTCAGTGTATTTTGACGAATATTGTTCCCTAAGAGCGAATTCCATCTCTTTCATTAGTTGGGAGATTGTTTGTAGCTTCTCAATTGTTTTGCGCTTAGATTCTACTTTCCACATGTAACACAGCATACAGCAAAATATTGGGAATGGTGCCATATACTCAGAAACGACACTGCTAGTGTTCATGAAGTGGATAAGACTGGATGCAGAAGCTGTTTCATTTTTGAAATAATGTTTGACGTATTCCTTTGTGTTTTCTTTCGTAAAACCCTCAACCAGTATGTAAGAATACTTTTCATGGATTTTCGGAATGCTCTTGATTTGATCAGCTCCAAAAGGACGTGAACTAATGAGAACGGATGTGTCAATGAATCTCTCCCTTCTTGCAATCGAGACGATAGCAAGTTTACGGTTTGGACATTTCATGTCCATTTTAGCCTCGTCCAGTCCGTCCAGTAAGATCAGAACTTTCCTTTGATTCTCCTTGATGTATTTATCAATCCATTCCCCTATAATCTCTGTGTCATCTGGGAAATGATTCATAACGATATCACCAAAGAAGGGGCTATCTTCTATGTCTCGAAATGATTCGTGAAAGAGAAGAGTGATATCTTGGAGACATTTACCCATCGCCCAATCGAGGGCTATTTTTGCAAATAATGTAGATTTGCCCACACCAGCTTCTCCAATAAAGGCTAATCGTGTTATGAACCCTTTCTCAGTCTTTTTTTGAATGAAGCTGAACAGATCCTCATATCGAATTTCTTTTTTCTGATCTCCTGTACGCCCTAACATTAAAATGAGACTGACGAAGATGTGCTGCAGCCATGTGCGTGATTCGGGGTCCATAGGAGATACTTTGACCTCGCTAAATTCTTCGATATATCTAGCCTTTAACTTCTCTCTGAATCGTTGCACTTTGTCAGGCATCTCACCGTGTTCACCTGAAAAGGAGAGGATCAGAACAAGATGCAAACGAGCGTGAGAATGATGGGTAAGATATTAACAACATCTCACCGTAAGGGGGGGGGGGGGGGGCTCGGGCTACATTTAGACAAAATTTTTCATGACTCCCTCAAATAAGTACAAAAACAGAGAAATAAGAAAGGGCCTTTCTACTACCACAATTGTCGTTATGAGTCTATTGATTGAATCCAATTCATAAACAGTCAAGCTATTTTCGCAACATTGTAGTTATATAGCCATAGCCCTTCAATACATATCATTATTATTTTTGTTAGTACCCCACACAGTTCACGTTATTGACATATTTAGGTTCGTGATGTTTCTTTGAAAACAGAGGAAAGATAAGCGACAATCAGTGGACAATTAGGGGGCATCTGACAACCCATTCTGACGTAAATCTTTGTCAATGATTTATGTTTTGCAGGGTCCAGTCATACTACATCCTAATCACACAGTTTGAGTCAGAGTTAATGTGTAAGCAAAGACAGACCTAACGGTACCTCTTTCTAGACCAAGTCACATCTTCCCAACTGTTTGGTGTTTTTTTTGTCGTATCCGGACATTTACCCCCCTGGACATCCACCCCCGGATAACCACCCCCAGTCAACTACCCCTTAGGACAACCCTCCTCTAGGACAACTTCCCCCGGACAGCTATCCTATGGGGTAGTTGTCCGGGGGTAGATGTCCGGGGGTAATTCTCCTAGGGGGTAGTTGGCTAGGGGTAGTTGTCCTAGGGGGTAGTTGTCCTACGGGTAGTTGTCCTAGGGGGTAGTTGTCGGGGGGTAGTTGTCCCGGGGTTATTTGTCCTTGGGGGTAGTTGACTTAGTGTTGTTATCCGGGGTGGATGTCCAGGGGGTAGGTGTCCTAGAACCCTTTTTTGTTGCCAATTGTGGATACACAAGACACGATTACTGCATACTGTTACCACCCATGCGATGTTAATGGGTACCCAGTAGGAAGAAATTCCTCGAAAGCCACAGCGCTTTATACGAGGGCAAAGCAGGTTTTTGAAACATGGAATGTTGTTCTTGTTGGGTATTAGGGACTTTTAGATTTGCGGGGACTGATACGTGTGACGTCCATTAAAGGCAGTGCATTAAAAGGACGTCGATCGTAGCAATCCACGTTGTCGTTCGGCAATTCTAAAAGACCCTATTAGCGTTTTAGGAGCACCTCCCTGCACAATTTTGTACCCCCCCCCCCAAAAAAAAAAAAAAAAAAAAAAAAAAATGTTACGTTCAAAGCTTGTACGCCTGCTACTTTTTTTTTTAAGAAGGAAAAACATTGGTGAAAGACTAGTCATCAGAAGCTGCAACCCAACCATTTCTGTGATATGCCAATACCCCACCTCCTCCACCACGCATACACACTCACAAAATAAACGAGAGTAACTGGTACAAAACATCATTAATTTCAAAAGTACATTGAATTGGAGAAATAGATCACAAAGACTCACAAACAATTACAATCAATTGACACACAGATTACCTGCTCTCTTCTCTAAAATCTAACATGAAACCATATAAAAGAATCATAACTCAAGACCATATCTACAATTATGAAAGAAACGGACTTTCATGACATCACTGACATAATTGATTGGAATTGGTATGGAAAATCAGTTATTTTCAAAATATGACTTTCATCGTGCCTAGTGTAGTAGTTTTTTTTTAAGCATTTTGTTAAATTTCATAAGAAAATGAAAATAAGACCAGGGTTACCCTATGGGCGTTAGCCCGGAGATATAAATGTTCATGAATTAAAATACTAAAACGGAATTTTAATTCATTCCAAGCTTTTAGAAAATATCCTGGCCCCGGGTTCCTGGTCCCTGGGAGAATACTACCTATTTTATCTAATCCCTCGGTCTATTCCTAACACTAATCATGTGGTGAAGTATTCTAAAAAACTAAAAACAAAAACACACCCAAAACAAGAGGCTGCATGTGGACTGTGGTCAACAAGACTCAAGGCCAGATTCAGTAAGCTTACCAAACCCACCACTCTGTGTTGGCGGACATGGCAGTACAATGGCCAAAGATACTTTCTTATACTGTAACATTCTGATAAGCTTTGTGTATCCCTATTACTACACTGTAGTAACATTATGCCCATTTTCATGTTTTGGCAGTACTCAATCCGGAAAAGGGTCCCAGAAAGGGTGACGAATTCGGCGGCAAGCTGAAGCTTTCGCACACGCACGCTTCCTTATGATCATTCAGTTCCAAACCGGCCCAAATCGGAGAAAATCATACAAAGAGTGTATTAAAAGTTATTAATTTATGATCTCGGGAATGTTCCGATTAGTGTTAAAAGTCGACAAGGCCAGGCAGGGAGCGTGTAGTACATGGGTAGAAAGCCCCCGGGAGAAAGCCTCGGGAATGTAGCTGACCCGGAAGCTGACACATCTTTATCGATGTACACGACGTCATTAATATCACCATTTAGATGCAGCCAGAGTGGCAGAAAGGTGACCATATTGCTGTCCTAAACAAAGTACTGAGAAGAACAAAAGTTGGATCACTTCCCGGGGACACAAACAACAGTGGTTGAGTGGTTGATTTTGTTCCCCTCATTCCCAGTAGCTGATAACGGACATATCGTTGGACTGAGATTCATTGTTCCACTTTGACAAACTTTCAAGTGTGCGTCACGTTTGTGGTACAGTGTGTACATCATTTACATACATAGACTTTCAAAATGTACCCTAAGCAAGTATTTCATCGAAGCCCCAAATCACACCCTGAGCAAGTATTTCTTGGAGGTTTTCCTACCCTAAACAAGTATGTCATTTACCATTAATTTTTAGAAAAGTTCTATACCCTAAACTTCCCTGAAGGTTTTTCTACACACGATTGTGGAATCTTTCCTGATTAACAATTTAACAGTGTAATCGGCGTGTTGCTTTAACATGTGTGTATGATTTATGAATTATGTACCCTTTTAACGTAAGCGGTGCGTGATTTTAAAACCTTTTTTTCTTCAAAAATGTGCTTGTTTTTGATGCCCTAAATGAGATACGGACGTTCCGCGTCCTACGGCAATATCCCTTTCCTCTGTGTTTGTGTATGCGCATGATGTACAAGCTGGGGGCGTACCCTGAGCGCCACTTTTTAGAGGGGCGCCAAATTAATAGTGACAAAGAAAACATTAATGAAAATTGGTGTTGGTTAAACTGATAAATGTTTTGTCATAAATACGAAATTCATCCTCCAAATTCGCCCCCTTGGGCACCGCCATTTTTTGCGCCCTACGTAAGGGGGAGGGCGCCACTTTTGGCCTGGAACGCTGAAAATAAATTGGCGCCAAAATTAATGCAAATTTAAGATCTAATGTATATATATTCAGCATAAAAAATTGTCAACGAAAAACAAAAATCCTTGGAAAATAAGTTAATATTGGTCAAAACGTGACCCTAAAATGGTGCGATTGTTTGAATGGGCTTTAGGAGTTTATCTTAATGTTAACTAAAAGTATTTACCAAATCGCATGAATCCAGTATAAAAAATACACTATAAGTTGACGCTACTGGGCCTACATTTCGGTACTTAAGATATTTTAGTATCATAAGTACCAAAATTTAAAAAAACCCTCGAAACCAACAAGTTATGTTGATTTTTTAAACGATTTTTCTTTTTGGAGTGAAATGGATGTTATCTTGTTGTAGCGACTGTTCCATACCAATAAAGGCCAATAGAGGGACAGTGCCCCAACCTTTTCAAGTACTCCTAAAGTGCCTCTTTTTACATAGGAAAGGTGCCCCATTTTACTTCAGATAAGTGCCTCTTTTTATTTCTAGGTGCCCCATTTATTTTTACACGTGGCCTTTTTTCTTTCTAATAAGTACCCTTTTTCCTTCTGACGAGCCACTATCCCCTTCTTAAATACCCCTTCTTAAACCTCTGATAGATGCCTCTATACAAATCTCATAGGTGCCCCCTTTCCTTTCGACAAATGCCTATTTTCATTTGTAATAAGTTCCTCTATTCATCTCAGCTGAGTGCCCCTTTTTAGGTGTGAGAAGTACCCCATTTACACCTCTGATAATTCCCATTTTTACTTTGACATGTGCTCTTTTTCTTTTCTCATAAGTGTCCTTTTCCCTTTGGATATGTGCCCCCCGATTCCTGTCACCATAAAATGTGTTCCTAATTTAGGGTAACTACTTGCAACTTTTTTTTTTTTTCACCCAAAGCTCGCTCGCAATTTTAAATTGATATTATGTTCCTTATTAAAGATAATTTCAGTCTTTCATGATTAGATTGTGCTTTAATCCCTATCAGGATTGTTCTTTCCTCTTTATAAGATGTCATTTTTCGCACTGCGACCTCACAAATCTTGTTTTATTTGCTCGCTCGCATTTGCAAATAAATGTTCAGTCCATCACACCCAAATACAAATATATGATGCTTAAAGGTAAGATTAAAAGAAATTCACAAATATGTCAACTAATGTATGACTAGAAACTGGTAATCTAACAGATGGCCATCGTACAAGTTATAGGTCAACTACATATCGGGTGATTTATAAAAAATACAAATACAACCACCTCCATAACAGCTGGGATATACCAGAGATTTGCCGGAAAAATAACGATGTTTTAATAACGTCACTATATGGACCAACACTGCCCAAGCAGACGACATCCCATAGAGAATGAACATAATTGCAAAGCTATTATTTGTCCAATTATAATGAGTTTAGTGTATATAAATGTAATTCCGCAGGGGATATGACCCGATTCTGACAACTAAAATCTTTTGCTTGTAAATACACAAGATAGGGGTTAATTAACAATCAAAGAAACCAGACTTTCAAATTGAAAACCCCCTGGAATGATATTAGGGACGGCATTTGTTCCCTCTTGAAACGCCGAACATACCCCGGTGTGTGCAGCTGAATATACAATGGCGTCTTATTTTGTTTACAAGCGACAGATTCCTTTATTTTTGTATCGCTGCATTTGTCATCAAAATAAAACCATGCGCGGGGTTAAGAATGAGGCAATAGATTATACATTTAGCCTGACGGTAGTGAAGTAAGAGAAAAAACTCAAGAGAAGATGAAAACACAGGCACTAAAAATGTGTGAGATGTCATGGGACATCGTCTGCTTGTACAAGTCATGTCCATACTGTGAACTCACACATCTCAGCAGCGTTCGGAGAGCTCTTCCGGTGCTATACCGAGGCTGTATTTAAGCGTTTTGTAATTTATAATAATCATTACTTCGAATGTTTCCAAGCATTGAATTTTGATAACCTTGTCGAATCAAAGTTTCAACTTTGCAATAATGAAAATAAATTTAGTTTTTAAAACCAATGAATATCAACTTTAAAGCAGTATCTTGCACCATGTTAAGAGAGAAACAAACATTAAAATCATCCCTCTTAGTGTAATCACAATGTAGGGGTAAATACCAATGTCTAAAAATTGTATCATTCGCTTTGAGATTTCCCTTTGTAGGTGCCCCCTTTTTCCAGAAAGTGCCCTTTTGTGTTGGTGCCCTCCCTCACTTTAAAAGACGCTCAGCCAAACCTACATGGACCCCACGCCGTATAATGCTCCGCTCACTTCGCTCGCTATGCTCTCCTTAGACACTCAGATTTCAGTGTCCCCCCACAAAATTTAAACGGATTGACGCCCCTAGGTAGTTGATTCTTTAGTTGGCGCTGAAAATCAGTGTACACTGAGGTCGGATGATATAAAAACAGTAGAGTTAAATAATGTCTATAAATATTATTGAATATTCCTAAGTTTGTTTGTATGTTGTTGTTTGTTTTGGGGTTTGTAAATAAGGGTGTGTAGTCCTTACATTTTGAATCTTCATACATTTAGATATTAAGATTTACCCTTTGCAAAGTGCTCCGCTGCTATATAAATGCCCCCCCCCCCCCCGATGACAACCAGTCACTGATCGTTGCCGTGGTGGTGATATAGGCAAATTTTAAGGATATATCTATATTTCGTTTCATTTTGTTGGCATTAAGGAATTTATATTATGTCTTTGCTTAAAATTGCGAAACCCACAAGTGACTGTTCTTCATCAAAATGCAGGCAGCATATAGACAAAAATTCAATTGCAATCTATTTAAAACTCATATGAGCAGAGTTGCACAAGCCTAAATCCCAAACACCCGTTTACAAAAAAGCGCTCTTTTGTAGACACTTTAGTACAACAGTAAACACCAGTCTACACCAGTACCTTTCTACCAGAAAAGAATGATACAGATGAATATTTGTAATTATCAAGACAAATAAATTATCTTTTACCGCCCATGTTTGTCCTTTTCTTGCCACCAGAGGATACAGCAGCCTTTTCTTTTCTACCTTGACTTTGACTAGTAGATGCCCTTTATTAGAAGAAAAGAAAGACAAAATTCAATTGAAACATATTAAAGAGAGAAAAAAAATACTATAATATGAAAATAAAAACAACCCCCCCAAAAAAAAAAAAAAAAAAAAAAAATAACAACAACACTTGCCTTTCCTTTACAAAAGTAACGTGATTCAAGTAAGCTTTTTCATTAACTAATGAGTATACTAATGCCCCAACCAGTGGCGTAGTTATACTAAAAACATGTGCCCACGTGCGCCGTCCCATTGGAAAAGAGGTAAATTATACCCCAAAGAGGGAATAGAGGTTGGGCAAGGAAATTTGAAAAAGAGATGAATCGTCCCCCTCACACACAAACATTGTTTTAATTCACCCTCCTTGAATTAACAGTGCCCTCTATAAAATCAGTGCCTTCAATAGCTAGACTGATGCTACGCCAGTGATCCTGACCATTTCGTATGACCAACTTCATATTTCCTATGTTATCGGGGGGAAATTTAAAGTCCTTAGATATTATATTTCTTTTAGTTTTCCTTCATAAGATTATTTCCATTTAAGTCATAATGAGGAACATATCTTCAAACCCCTTTTTCTTAGGGTGCGTTTATGCTCATTTTTTTAGGCAGAATGAGCGTTTTGAAACGCTCATCGTAAACGCTCATCCGAAATGCCCGCGTCACACTGTCCCAAAGTTAACACAAGATGGACACACGACGTAGGAAATGTTCAAATTCGGCTCGGATCGTAAAGACATCGGGCCATTCGTGAGGGTATATTATGCCATCGTATGACCGCCGATGGAGTTGTATATGCCCGCGTCACACTGTCCTGAAGATGACATAAGATGGACACACGATGAAGGAAAATTCAAAATTCGGCTCTGATCGTAAACACATTGGGCCATATCGGGCCATTCGTGAGGGCATCTGAAGCAATCGTGTGGCCGCCGGTGGATTTTTCTGGCTCCGGCAGCAACTTCGTGAGCTGTGGCAAAATCTTTGGCGTGCCAAAAAATTGCCCGAAGACCTTGCGATGGTTCATTTTCGTGTTGTATTCGTGTGTCCATTTTGCCCTTCGTGAGGCTATCGGGAGGGCATTTTTGTCAAATCGTGTCATCTTCGTAATTACTTAGTGTGATCATCGGTGCCATTGTGCATTTATCACCTCACGAAGACAATACGAAGGAAACAAGAAGCTGCCCGAATGTCTTCGGAAGGCAACACGACTACGTGAAAACCTCGCAATGCCATCGTGTAGCCATCGTATTATAGTACGATGACATCGAGATGGGACCACGGTGTCGGTGAAGACAGCCGAATTTAAGTATCTCAAGCGTTTCCCATGTGTCTTGGTATCGTGCACAGCCCCCCCCCCCCCCTTTTTCAAGTACCCCAAAAGTGCCCATTTTACATAGGAAAAGTGCCCCTATATCTTCGTAAGAAGTGCCCCGTTTTACATGAAAATGTGCCCATTTTACTTTGAAAAGTGCCCCTATGAATTTTTTTAACCATTGATAAGTGCCGCTTTTAAGTATAAATTTTCCATTCTCATTAGTGCCCTATTTAATCTCTAGTAAGTGCCCCTTTTCAGGTACGAGAACATTTTGATATTTAAAGTGCTCCCTTCATCTCTGATAATTATCCTATTCAAAGTTTAGAAGTGCCCCTTTTTCTTTGTAAGAAGTGCCCCTTCCACTTTTAATAACTACCCCTTTTTAACTCCGATATTCGCACCTTTTATTTTCACATGTGAACCTCTTCCTTTCTAATAAGTGCCCCTTTTTCATTATGATAAGTGCCCCTATTGAAAAAGAGCCCCTTTCCCTTCTCATAACCTTTTCAGGTACGATAAGTGCCCCTTTTCACCTTCGCTAATTTCCCTTTTAACAATGATACGTGCCCCTTTTCCTTTCTAATTAGGGACCTATCCCCTTTTCATTAATGCCCCTTTTCACCTTTTATAAAATCTGATGGGTGCGACCATTTCGTCGACAAATGCCCATTTACCATTCTTATAAGTGCCCTTTTTCCGAGGTGAGTGCCTCTTTTGAGGTATAAGAAATGCCCCATTTTCACCTCTGAAAATTACCCTTTTCCTCTCATCATTAAACGTGCCCCTAATTTAAAGCGACTAAGAGCAATTTCCCTCAAATCTCGCTCGCTACACACACTCGTAGTTATAGATATAGATGATATAATTATGTTACTTTAATATTAAAGGTCTTTTCAGTCTTCCATTATAAGAATGTGCTTATAACCCCATTAGGATTAGGTTTTTTCCTCTTTATAAGATGTAATTTTTCGCACGGCGACGTCACAAATCTCAATTTTTTTCCTCGCTTCGCTTGCTCGCAAATGAATATTTATATCATCACATCCAACTGCAAAGTATGATGCTGAAGCAATATCTTGTATGATGTACAAAGAGAAACAAAATTATTGAAAGCATCGCAATGTAGTGGTATATACCAATGTCTAACAAATTGTATGTTTTCGCTTTGAGATTTTCCCTTTGAAGGTGCCCTATTTTATACAGAAAGTGCCCTTTTTTTGGTGCCCCCCCCCCCCACTTTGGAGCATCAATAATATCCGAACAGCAATTGATTTCCCACGGTCGGCCGAAGGTTTTATATCATCGGGGGGAGGTCACGTGACGCCTTCGTGACCTAGTTCGAACGCATCGAACTCTCAATACGACGTCGTGAAGCCATCGTGTAGCCTTCGTGTGGCCTGCGGGTAAACTACTTAATGAAAATTCACATCTTCGTGTTGCCTTCGTTTGTGGTTCGGGTGCTATCGTGTGTTGATCTTCGTGCGAAATTCAAAATTCCATATTCGTATGTCTAACATATTGCTCCAATTGTCTCATTTTTGGTCGCTGGAACATTGCCAGCACAAACCACTGACCTCTACCTCCTGGACGGATCATCGCCCATTCCCATTTACTATACGTTACGTACTAAAAGGCTGTATTGTCTGACCGTTCATGAATATTCATGTTTTTGCTTACCTCGGCAAAATGTTTGCTTTTACTAAATGGAAAAATTACGGTGGGGGGTTGGATGAAAGGAATATAATGAACCAAGCAGAAGTGATCTATGATAATTCATGCTTGTTATCCTTCGTGTGCTTGACTTATAATCTTAAAATCGCTTGGCAAACTGAGTCCAAAGTTCGACTTGTTTCACATGTGTATTATAGGCAATGACGAGCTTGCAACCTTTTTTTATCAAATTACGGTGGGTGAACTTTCAAAATTCAATGGGACATGAGGGTTCCAATGAAAGAGCTAGTGATAACGTAAGTCGGGGTGGATGTGCTTTTCATTTAAACAAAAAATGAATTTTTAACCATTTTATTTGTACAATTCCATAGGCTATAACATGTATGGCTGCTGACTCTGACGATAGGGGGCGTTGTGAAATGAGACTAAACGGAGCTATATGCTGGAGTCAACTTCGGTACAGTGTGACGCGGGCATAAACGCAGTTCCACGGGGTACTGTTTATGCTTCCCTTCTCCAGCTCTTCCAGGCAAATTCGGGCTCTGCAGCTGGATTCACAAGCCTGCACTGCGCATGCTACGTTTATTATACCGTCATTTAAACGCGTTTACAAATGATTGTATTTTGGGGGAAACGCCGATCCAAAACGCACGTTTTTGTGAGTTTAAGATTGGCGTTTTAGATCGAAGTTTATTCGAAAATGAGAAAGGACGCAACCGTGTTTTTAACTAAACGCGTAACAAAAGCCTCATTCTCGCCTATAAATAATTTGAGCATAAACGCACCCCGACTCAGGTGGATGATTGTGGATTGTCAAATTTGTCACCGGTCCAGTCATTGTGCAGCCTTTGACCTTTGACCCTCTAGAGGCATTAATAGTTTGGTCATCTCCACTCTGATGAACTGTTACAGGTTCTGTAAAATGAAAGAACGATGTTATCTATTATAATTAGATACATAAACATCATCATCATCATCATCTCCATCTAGGACCCACTCTCCCAACACCTACAACTCGACGGCTTCAGTGTTGTGTTTTGACACGTATCAGGACAATTACCCCCTGGGCAATCACCCCCCGGAAAATTACCCCCCGGAAAACTACCCCCGTAGGGCAATTACCCCCGGAAAATTACCCCCCGGAGAATCACCCCCCAAGGACAATTACCCCCCAAGGACAATTACCCCCCGGAAAATTACCCCCCGGAGAATTACCCCCCGAGGACAATTACCCCCAAGGACAATTACCCCCCGGAAAATTACCCCCCGGAGAATTACCCCCCGAGGACAATTACCCCCAGAGGAAAACTACCCCCGAGGACAATTACCCCCCGAGGACAATTACCTCCCAAGGACAACTACCCCCCGAGGACAATTACCCCCTATGGACACTACTGGGCATGGTGGCTCAGTGGTTAGAGCGCCCGCCTCATGAACGGAAGGTCGTGGGTTCGAACCCCGGCCGAGTCATACCAAAGACTTATAACAATGGGACCTTCTGCCTTCTAGCTAGGCGCTCAGCATATTAGATTAGAGAAGGGTAGTAATAACAGTATGTTTTGCAGGGCCCGTTGGAAGAGCAGTTTCATAACTGAAGTGGCTACCCTGGGTAAATAAAACGTTATTATTATTATTATTATTATTATTATTATTATTACCCTCGGGGACAACCACCCCCAGGAAAACTACCCCCGAGGACAATTACCCCCGAGGACAACTACCCTCCCACCATCGAGGACAACTCCCCCCCCCCCCCCCGAGGACAATAACCCCCGGAGGACAACTACCCCCAATGACAATCACCCCCCGAGGAATTTATAACACTGTGACGTATAACGCAAGCTTCTCTCCAAATTGCTATTTACAGAAAATTGCATAAACCTTCATTTTCTTTGTTATTTATGAAGTTCATTTCAGTCTTTTCAAATTATTCAATTCGATATGGGGGGGGGGGGGTGGGTGGAGATTGCTCAATTCCCCTGTAGTTTTGCTACCGAGTAAAGAACAGGAATTACATTTCTTAGAAATTGAACAATACAATGCGCGCAGATGAGTACGCATTACAGCCTCTCTCATCATCAATGGCACAACAAAGAAATTAGGATGTAAGATTTCCTTTATGCATCCTCTGAAACTTTTTTAATCAGCTGATCGTGTATTTGTCTTTGTATGTATACTGGGCCCTCATCCATGCCATGATCCATAATTAAGGTTTTCTTCACGTTCTATTTATCTATTTATTTCTGTTGTCATGCTGAAGTATAATATGTTTTCGTGTATGTTAAATTATTTTGAAATAGAAATTGCCTTCAAGTTATATGTACGGTGCCATGTCAAAAGAAAATAAATTTCCGCTCTCTGGTAATTCATCTCGTTTGAATTTGTAACTCCAGCACAGCGTTTTTCAACCGGGGTGCCGCAAGAGAATGATTTGGAAAACGTTGATTTTGTTAAAAAAAAATCAAATACCAGAAACGGTTAAAATATGTAATTAAATGAGAATTTTTTTTTTGAAGATACTAAAGTGTCTTCCTTCCTCGCTCGCTGACAATATTTTGACAGCAAGGCAAATAAGGGCAACGAGAGGCCCGAATATCCTCATATTCGTGTATCAAGGTCATGACCGAATATATCACTTTTTATTTATGTACATTCGGCGGCAAGGTGCCCGCATACAGTACTTTAAATAGTTTCTAGTGTGTGGATTACAAACTATTTTTTTACCAGTTTGAAAATGTCTTCTCTTTTTTATTCTTAAATGTGCCCATACGTGTTTGTATAGCACTTGACAAGAGCCAGAGTCAAAATTAATAGTCTGTAAAGACTTTGGGATTTGGGAGAAAATTTTCATTTCTTAAGAGGGTACCGTGACTAACAAAAAGTTAAAATAACGCTGCTCCAGACAAATGTATTTCTATGCATTTTGAAAAGCGCTGGACAATTACCTAAAACTTACATTCTTCGTGCAAATTTGCAACCGCACTGGCGTTGCATAAATTATAATAAAAGGGAAATGTGTAGTAATGAGGAAGACAACGTGCTATAGTATTTGAAAGAATATGGGTTCATGCAGGGGATCTTATGGGCTCGTAGCCATCTCTCAATGTGTCAGATCATCTTTTGCTATTGAATCCTGATTGTCCAGGGGGGTAATTGTCCTCGGGGGGTAATTGTCTTCGGGGAAAATTGTCTTCGGGCGGTAATTGTCCTCGGGGGGTAATTGTCCTCGGGGGGTAATTGTCCTAGGGGGTAATTGTCCTCGGGGGGTAATTGTCCTAGGGGGTAATTGTCCTCCGGGGGGTAGTTGTCCTCGGGGGGTAATTGTCCTCGGGGGGTAATTTTCCGGGTGGTAATTTTCCGGGGGGTAATTGTCCTTGGGGGGTAGTTGTCCTCGGGGGGTGATTCTCCGGGGGGTAATATTCCGGGGGGTAATTGTCCTTGGGGGGTAGTTGTCCTCAGGGGGTGATTCTCCGGGGGGTAATATTCCAGGGGGTAATTGTCCTTTGGGGGTAGTTTTCCGGGGGGTAATTTTCCGGGGGGTGATTGCCCAGGGGGTAATTGTCCTAGAACCGTTTTGACACTTTTACTTTGGACATTTCTTGGAATACCTTATCCGGATATAGTTACCTGTTACTGGAAAAGGAAAGAAATTCGGTCAGAACAGGTAAGCAGCATTGGGCAGCCAATGACTGCGTACATAGGTTCAATAGACGGGATGGACAGTGACAAAGGGGAGGATGAATTTGCAGTAGTAAGGCATAACGTTAGAAATAACCAGAGACCAAGTGTACGGTCGGAGGAAAATGACCCAGAGCTACCACAAAGTCCTACAAGAGAAAGGCCCAATGTCAATGAGGAATATCTGACAGTGAAAATAAAAGGGATAGATGGACATGTAGCGAAGCTAGGACCACGAGTGGTAGAAGGGAGATTGGAAAAGTAACGGGTTATTAGAAAGGGAAATGAACTGACAATAAAATGCAACACATACCACCAGGTAAAGGCGTTTATGAAGGTAACCATTTTTGGTGGCATTGCTGTAAGGGTGATCAACAAGCCCGAAAGTGTATCAAATGCCGCTTGAAACTACAGAAGAAGAAGAAATTCAGATTGCAGGAAAAAGACAAGGAGTTATAATGTATAGAAGATTAAAGAAGAGAAACGAGCAAAGAAAGCTATGTTACAGTTCTTTAAAAACGAAAATCCACCAGGAAACATTAGAATTGATTTCGAAAATATTCCTGTTAGGCCTTACGTGGACTATTTAATTCGGTGTTATAAGTGCCAACAATTTGGACACTTAAGCAAAGATTGCCACCCAAAAAGCCCGCGATGTGCAAGGTGCGGCGAAAATCACGAATTCAATGAGTGTTATGACAAAAAATTGGCGCCAAAATGCGTTAATTGTTCAGGCCCGCACTCAGCAGCATATCAAGGGTGCCCCAAATATAAAGAACACAAATTAATACTTAAAGTAAAAGGAGACAAAAACATCTCCTACGCCGAGGCTGCCAAACAAATTAAAGCAAAACCCTCCCTGAATGCAACCAAAACACAACCTATGCAAAACCCAAGAAACCCCCCTTCAATTCCAGCTATTGATGCTGCACGCAATGATCCGATTAGGCTAGAAAGCACCGAATCAAATCGTGAAAGCAATGTGAACGAACCTAATGCTCCGTCTGCGTCAGAGACAGGAATGTTGTCCAACCGACAAAGGCAGCAACCACATGACCCTCCAAAAATGTTGGAACATACTGAAATGAAGGACAGATTTTTAGAGTTTATAGCTTATCTAAAGGCCCGGTCACACAGAGGGGACGCATGGGGGACGCACGGCCGGCGCATGAAAAATTTGCAATTTTGGCCAGTTTTTGCAGTTTTGGGTATGCGCACTGTATGCGCCCTGTATGCGCTCAGCGCGCTAGCAACACGCTATGAATTTGGTGTCAGCTACGACAAAAGTTGGGCGCACGACAACGCACTGGCCAAAATTGCAAATTTCCAATGCGCTGGCCGTGCGTTCCCCATGCGTCCCCTCTGTGTGTCCCCTCTGTGTGACCGGGCCTTAAAGGCCCGGTCACACAGAGGGGACGCATGGGGAACGCTGGACGCATACAGGGCGCATACAGGGCGCACACAGAGCGCACATGATAACAACTTCCACGAATGCACAGCGTGTTGCTAGCGCGCTGGACGAATGGTCCACGCATGCACCGCGTTCTACGACGCACGGCCAGGGCATTGGAAATCGGAAAAGGCCGTGTGCCTAACTTTTGTCATGATTTTGGAAAAGCTAGCGAGCTGACACAAAATGCACAGCGTGTAGCTAGCGCGCTGTGCGTATACAGGGCGTGTGCTCCGCGTAAGTCTGGCGCTGGTCTAGCGCGCTCCACGCATGTCT
Source organism: Strongylocentrotus droebachiensis (assembly GCA_035222895.1). Taxonomy (NCBI): domain Eukaryota; kingdom Metazoa; phylum Echinodermata; class Echinoidea; order Camarodonta; family Strongylocentrotidae; genus Strongylocentrotus; species Strongylocentrotus droebachiensis. The sequence continues at coordinate 5,949 of JAVYIG010012451.1, read as the reverse complement.
GGCGTGCCTTTGGCGTGTACATTCATGCGTCGAGCTCCGCGCAAACTTTTGAGCATGCTCAAAAAAACCCGACGCACACAGCGAACGAGTAACAAATCGACGAACGAGTAACAAATGCTGACGCACGCCTAGCGAACGACAACGCACTGGCCCAAATTGCAAATTTCCAATGCGCTGGCCGTGCATTCCCCATGCGTCCTCCCTGTGTGACCGGGCCTTTACCAAGGTGATATATCTCACAAAAAACAGAAAACAAACTTGAAAATATTTTGAAAACAATAACCGAACAGAGTTAAAGAGATTTTTAACATCAAATTGGACCCTTCTATGTTGATGGCTTTTATAAATGAAGAAAGAACGCAATGACCAACACGACAGATAACGCAGTCCTAGGATTGCACATCGTCCAATGGAATGCACAAGGTTTAATACATCATATCGTCCTTGTTTTCACGAAGTGACGGTAGTGAGGAAAATCGTAACGCAAAGTGAATGCAATTTTTTTTCACTACCGTCACTTCGTGAAAACAGCGACGATATGGATGAATTTCAAAATGTTGTTTATAATCTTAACAAAAAGCCTCATGTTTTATGCACAGTTCACGATTGTAAACTTCTACAATCCCTGTAAAAACTGAGTAAACAAAATCTAAAGGCCATAACGCGGCATAAGAATAAGAATCTGATAGTTTGTGGTGATTTCAATGACCACAACACTATTTGGGGAAGTGTAAACACTGATCCAAATGGTCGAGAAATCGAAGAGTTTGTAGCAGACAGTAATCTCGTGATATTGAATGATGGGAGGGGAACCCGGTGGGACCCCCAAACATGGAAGCTATCGTGTCTCGATCTTACATTAGTCACTCCAACTTTAGCAGCAAAGAGCAAATGGGAAGCAACTCGAGAAAATCAAATGGGCATGTTTCCAAAATTACCGATAAAAGGTGGTCTTTCAAGCATGCAAATTGGAGGCTTTGCAAAGAATTATCCTCAACACATATAACCGATGAACTATAAAGAGATTTGGATACTCAGTTTTCCTATGATAACTTTGTTACGGGACTAAACGAAATAACTTAAAGATGTATCCCTAAAACGAAATGCAGAAATGACGCTAAGCCACCGATAGGCTGGTGGAACGATAAATGCAAATTGGCTATAAAGGAAAGAAAGTCTGCAAGAAACGATCTTACAAAGTTTTTTACACCTCAATTGTTAATAGAATATAAATTCAGAAGGGCATGCATGTGCTCAACGTATCATTAAAGAATCTAAGGTACGTAACTGGAGAGCTTTTTGTTTAAAATTAATCGTGTTATTCCTATTGGAGATGTATGGAAAAAGATTCGTGCAATAAATCTAAGCGAGTCAAAAATAAAAAAGGAAATTTAGGCTTTATCAACCATTGATAATCAAGTAATAACAAATGACAAGGAGAAGGCAGATCTCTTAGCAACAATGTTTGTTTCGTCCAGTGATGACAACCCAAGTATGTCAAAACATACGTATTCACGACTGGATTCCAGTCTGAAAAGCAAACTTGGAGAATTCCTCTAAATGTCATCAATAAAAAAAGTGGGCATTGTCTAGTTCTTTTTGTTTTGTAAAGTTATCATGGTATGTGCATTTGCATGGGGGAAATTGTGGCTGGTTCAAGTTATTACAGACTGATCTTTGCCGTGGTTGTGATATAGACAAATTTCAAGGATGGTTCATGAATGGATATGTAGTTAATTATACATTGATTTGTAGATGGTGGAATGATTCTGATAGTTCAGAAGAAAAAGGAATTCAAGGGTTAAGTACTCGTAAAACAATGGAGATGGCCTATCCAACGTAGGAAGGAGTCGACATATTCCTTTGGCTGCAGGCTTCTGAAAAGAATACGTTCAAAAATATTTCTCAGTGTTTCGTGGTAAGTTATAGATAATTTGTCTTTCACAGGTTGAAAGTGGAAAAATGGTTCATACTTTCAGTTTAAAATCCCCCAGTTAGAATCGCCACATTAAATGATAAATGTCTAACACACCATCGCGACATGAATGAGGTTTGCGTAGACTAGCTTTACATGATGAATTTCATGTTAATGGCCTTTTATTCTAAAATTGATTATTATTCATTCAAAAAAGAAAAATACTTACTGCACCCTCTCTTTGGACGACTACCCGACGGTGCAGCTGCAAATTTACGAAATTAAAACATAATTAACAAATAGCTATCATGCCGATTAGTAATGTCTATTGATTACAAATTGTCTTACACAAATTGTCCATAAAAATTGTATGGAGAGAGGGAGAGGGGGAAAGTGAAAGAGAGAGAGAGAGAGAGAGAGAACTGACGTTAGGCATATAAGTAAAAGACCATCCCTACCCCTCCACTCCAACTAAAAAGTAACTTCCACATCCCCCTCCAAAATGTAAGGACTCAGAAATATACATTTAGTAGCAGTATATTGCCACATAGCCCTAGCTTTATTTGATAGATTGTTGTTTTCACTGGTTATTCAATACTGTGTACAACAATGAAATGAAAAAAATTCTGGAATCTTATGATCAAACTAGGTGAACCAAATAGATTAAAATTTATAGCAAATTATATTGTTTTTCTAGATATATCACTTCGTTTATCTTTCGTTTTGAGATATTATAGCTTTTATCTAAATTAATGAACTAAAAACAAGTATTTGTCTAATTACCTTCATCAGATTCCTCCTCTCCTTCATGAACTTCATCCATAGGGTTAATTGAATAAATTGAATTGAAAAGACAATGTTATATGTATAAAGCTTAAATCATGATATCAAATGTCCTATGTAGGCCTACATCTAATTTTCTGTGAAAACAGTAACATCGTGGAGGACTGATTATAGTTCTCCACGTCAGGTGAGGTAAGTGTTGCAGGTTTGTCAATGTGCATGTATTTTTTTTAAATGGGCGCAAAACAAAAATGAATAAACATCATGATTAAGACACTAAATGATAAATGCTTGACTTGAAACGTTCTAACTGACACATAGAGATTACAATTTTTAAATCATAAAGATACGAATATATTTACGAGCAGTTATCATTTCATTTACACTTGTGATTTTAAATAATACTTTAGGTGGTTCATACTATAGTTTGTGTTGAAAATCAGTCTACACTTAGATATTATTGTAAGAAATTAATTGATTTAACTGAATTATTGAATTGAAAACAAATATTTGCCTAATCACCTTCATCAGATTCTTCCTCTTCTTCATGAACTTCATCTGTCGGGTGAATTGATTAAATTGAATTGAATTTTATTAGAATGTATGTGTAATACTTGTAAAGATGTTTTCTTTTTGTTGTTCTGTCATACCCCGAGAAGGGGTCGATAGAGTTAATAAATATTATACTACTATACTATTATATACTAGATGGGACCTGGGGGCATAAGCCCCCCCTCCCCCCCCCCCCCTCCCTAGAGAAAAAAAACCACAAATATTCAAGCCCCTCAAACAAAATTTGGGAGGCACATTGAGAAATTGAATGAAAGAACGCCAAGCCCCCCCCAAAAAAAAAAAAAGTACCCCGAAGCCCCCCTCCCCCACCAAATAGGCCTACATAGATTGTGTGCTGGCAAGCCCGTGCCCGTTGAGCGCTTAGAGACGCCATCGATGAATTAAGCGCAATATAAAACCAGAATATTGTTATCATTATTATCTAAGCAGTACAGTAGCAGTCTTTGCTCAGTAATTAAATACTCTATCGTCATGAAACATAATATTCAAGAGTGTTCACTTGTGTTTTATAAAGATAAATATCTCTGGTATTGCTAAATATCAGGTCTCACCATTTGTATTTGTGATTCCAGCCATGGCTATGAGTCTGTTTCACAAATGGATCTGTGAAGATAAAGGATTTTGAAAGAGAAGATGGAAAATAAGCTAAAGATGATATTACAAATAGAAATCGGTGTAAATGTTCATCTCATTTTAGGTAATAACATTTAAGAAGGTGGATAGAAATAGGTTGCAGTTTACTTCATTAATTTATGACATTTTGGAGACATCTACAGAACCAGAACTCTTGTCCCCTTTAAATCGCAGATGATTCGCTTGAATATGATGGACTGATTATAATAGAAAGTCTACTTATCACTATTTTGGAGGTCAATTTGTTATAATGAACTAAAAGACTGTAAACTCAAAGTCCAAGCTTTCAGTATAAACACCAGATGTAAGTTTTTACAAGTTTAATAAATAAGTAAATAAATGAGGTTAACAATATTATGTTGAGATTTACTAAATTTACTTAACAGTTTGGATACAACCACAAAAACAAAACTTAGGTCACCTTTAAATCTCAGGGTACTCGATTTAATGTGGATGAAAAGGGTAAACAAATACTTACCACTGTTCTAAAAGGTTGTTTTAATGTTTTGTTTTGTTTTAAATACTCAAAACGAGAGTCAACTCTACTGTCTGATAAGGAGATGGCTGCATATGGTTTATAGGTCTACTTTCAGAGGCGGTTCCTCCTAGACCACACCCCACATCCCTACCGGACATTCCTTTACCAAAACATCATCCCAAGGTCGATATGATGTGACGTTCAGTAATACCTCAGTTACACCAACGACGCCGACATCAGGCCGACAACAGACCGAGTAAGCAATTATAATAATTGATAACCAAATATCCGTCGATTTGAATCGGTTTCGATACGGTTTAGCGTTGTCACTAAAGTATAAGCACTTGTGTTAGGTCCGTGGTATAAGCAAGTTCACCAAAATCCACCCCTATACAACTTTGCATTTTCAAGAAATCAACTCGAGGGTCAATTTTAACACCTAATCATATTACCTATACAGAATGATGTTCGTATTTTTCAAAAGGCTATGCACTAGGCTTTTAAGATTACCTTAGAATTGATTTTTCTAGTCTTTTCAATCGTGTTTACTATTATAATGTTATTGAAATGATTTATAGAGCCCTCCACATAGAGAAAAGACCAAGACCTGTTTCATAAAACGTGTTATCAATAGCAAATTACAATACCTGTTACTAGCTACTGAATCCATGGCATCTGATTGGCTGAGAGCAAATTTGTCATATAATTTTAAGCATTATCGATGCCAAGTTTTATGATACAGGGCCCAGATCTGTCGCGATTCAGAGTGGTGTGAGAAAAGTGGAATGATTTTCTACGGAGATAGTCAGGGCCCTATTTCATGAAACTTGTTGTCAATAAAGAATGCTAAATGTCTATGACAAATTTGCTCTCAGCCAATCAGATGCCACGATTTCAGTTTCAGCTTATAACAGTTATTGTGGCGGACCCAGGGTGGCCCTCCCCCTGGGAAAGAAAACGTGTAAAAACACGTTAATTTTACCCCTTTTTTTTTAGATGCCCCCCCCCCCTCCCCTTGGCGCTCAAGGGTGGGGGGGGGGGGTAAAATAGTCAAATTTTCGAGGGCTATAAAAAAGTGCTCACTACACCCCCCCCCCCCCCCCCCCCCACTGAGCAAATTTTCGGGAGCAAAAAATAAATAAAAAAAATAGTGCTCACTACCCCCCAGTTTCTACTGATTATGTGAGGTAAGTTAACTTTCCAAGTTTTTATGTACGGTTCGAGACAAATATATAATGCACCTTAACCAACGTAAGCGTATGAAGTGATGCAATCGAAAAGTGAGATTTTATATATCACGAGGCAAGAAGTTAAAAGGCTGTTCAAAATATTTTAATGTGATCCTGTGGATTGAAATAAGGTCATGCGAAAGCTTAGAAACACTGGATCACTTTAAACAATGAAGCACTGAAGCACAAAACAGATTTTAACATTTAAAAGGATTTAAGGCCAAAATTACGCTTGCATATAGCCAGACCGACATTCGGTGCATCAGAATAAACTTGGTACATACAGATTTAGACGACATTTATTAAAAACCCTGGTGCTCATTCATCCGAGGCAGGAC
>JAVYIG010012450.1:0-53584 GCA_035222895.1 Strongylocentrotus droebachiensis | reverse complement strand
AAGGTCTTTTATCTGTCTTGACGCTCACTCGGCTCATCTATCAGTATTCTGGTAGAGAGCTTTGTCGTCTAATCTCAATCCAGCCTCCTCATGTCTTGGCGTTGGTAGCGCAATCGTAGGTAGGCAGATTCTACCAGAGCTCTGCAAGTAAAAATAAATGTGAAACCACATGGAGAATACTTTATTTTTATGAAAACATGAACTTTATTTTATGAAATAGATCACACATTAACCGTAAAAGACTGGGGGGGGGGGCATCATGGCCCCCTCGACAATTATCGCTGCGAAATGCGAACCGCCACATTTTACTCAACGCCACTTCCAGACTTTTTTCTTTATGTCTTGCAAATCTTTTGACAACAAGTTTTGAAAATCGGTCATACCGTTACCGAGTCACGTGACGTTTTGTGACCTCATCTCAGCCTGAAAGTGCAAAATGAATAAAACATTTTTGATACAAGTCAAAGCAGTGTAAATATTGGACTTTTCAAACTGAGTACCTCAAGGTTTTATTTGAATTACTTATACAAAGCAAATGCCAAGCGTTGTCTTGCCTCATCTCCTCAAAGATACAAAACATTATATGTTCAGTGGCTTCTAATGAAGTTTATTAGCCTTAATTTGTCTTCAAAAGATGCAACTGTGACATATTAATTTGGTGATTCTACATGTACCACAAATCCATAGACAGTTATTGTGAGTGATTTTTATAGAAAGTTCATTGACCTTTTGACCTTTGAACTTGGTCAGATCCAACTCACTTTCGAACTTGACCTGCTGCTTCAAGAGATGTACCTGTGACATGAATTTGGTGATTCTACCTCAAATGCATAGAAAGTTATATTGATTACAGTATGATTGTGACGACGCCAACGACGATGACGCCGGAAATAGTGACGCCTGCAGTCTCGCTCCACAAGTTAGTCAAAAATCACCTCATCCATTGAATGGTTATGACATAGATAGAAAAATACAAAGACACGAGTAGATCAAAAATTCATGAATGCAGAAAGAAGATTGCCGTATTAATTACCTTTGCCTAATCCAAGGTGCCGAACCTTATCATAGAACTGTTTGCTGTCGATCCTTTGCCTCAGCTGTGGGCTGGTCATATCATATGCCCTGTTGGTCTAAATGATGAAAGTGACAAGAGAATGCAATTTCAAGTTTGGTTTCGGTTTTTAGTCCAGGCTAGCCACATTACTATGAATAATGCTCTTCAAAATGGTCTTTTATTTTAATTCATAATCCCAACTACGCCAAGTAATTTGTTATCTTTAAAGCCAAGTTGAAAGTGACAATAACAGACAAATACTTTCCAAAGACATTTTCCTCCTATTGTTTCCTACTTTGCTTTTGTTCATATTTTAATAATTTCTGTATTTTTGTTAATACTGTGATTGAGAAAAATACTGAATCGAATTATCTAACCCTATTAGTCAATTAGAGACTTTCCAATGGTTACTTAGCTATCCAGAAATCTATATGTGCACAATGTGGATGTCTAATCAATAACAGTAAAATCTGAACAATTTTCATATGAAATTATCACCCTCTGTTATTACATTACCAGAATGGTTTTAAAACTTAATCTACAGAAAATATGATACATTACTCACAACCACACGAAGTTTTGCCTTTTTCTTTCTACTACAAATGTAGCTTATGCTCTCTCGGACTTTAGTGGTCAGTTCAAACTCGTCTTCTGGCTTGAAAATGAATTTTCTCTTTACCTGAATAAAAGTACAATAAAAGAAGTAATCAATAGGTTATTCCAAACCAGACTAAATACATTCAGATGTTCGACTAAGTTCAAAGAAGTGCTTCCCTGTTTTGTGGTTTATGATTACCAACGTAAGTCCAGTGACATCGGAATGTTAAATTAAAACAACTGGATTGGGAAAGTCCACCTGGTAACCAAGAGACAACTTATTGCCAGATTAAGACATTTCTACTAAGTTGATCCACAAGGGAGAATCTCCAGTAACATTAACCATGCAAGCCATATCCCAAAAACGCAAATCACTCAAGTCAGCATTTCACATCTGATGCAGACAGCAGACAATGTAATTGAATCCAGAATTGACAGGAACTTGTACTCTTTCCTACCAAGGACCATACACGTCTGGAACAATCTACCCCTTGCCTCTTTTACTTTGCTGCCTTCCCTGGATAGTTTTAAGGCTGTTCCTAGTAATTGACTAATCAAGTTTCATCTGCACCGGACCAAAGCGTCATGAAGCATTTATAGTTTTGTAGCTATGTAGTTTGTGATGAAGAAGATGATGATGAGATGTATGATCATGACAAGAGTAGACTTCATTTTCCTTTCGATATATACAACAATCAAAATGTTTATAAAAGTTTATCTGGAAGGTTTACATATATACACACATCACATGATTAAATTGGGAAAGTAGATGAATTGGGCTGAAATGTTATAACATATAACCCCCCAAAAAATTCCTGTTTAATCGTTACAGGAATTACAATTACTGCCACACATATCTCTGCTTACACAATGTAATGTTATTTTTGGAGATGATGTACAGGCCTTCATTACACCAACAAAGTAGAGGGTCCGCCTCACAACCGGGAGGTCGTGGGTTCGAACCCCAGCCGCATCATTCCAAAAAACACTAAAAGACGGGAGTTGCTGCTACCTTGTTTGGCGTTCAACAATAAGGGATAGAGCAACGTCGATCTGGCGCTGCTCAGTGGCTGCCGGGCTCACGATCAATTGGGCAAAACAAATTTCTATTTTCGGTTTAACTTAATACAATTTGGAGTGGACTTTAAAAGATTAATATTAATACTGGAATAATTTGTAAAGCCAGATTTTCCTGATGACTTTCCACCTATATGCAGTACAGTCACAGAGAAAGAACTTGTGAACATCTGCAAAGCATAGATTCATTATGGGCAAAACAAAGTATTGAAAACATGAACAATTTATCTTTTTGCAGCAAATTGTTCTCAGTGTGCCACATATTTTCAGACACTACCAAGTAAAAAATAGTAGTGATTTAACGAATGCATACATTTAATGTATGGCTGAAAAGCTACACTTACTGCTGTCTTTGGTTGGACTTTGAATGCCTTGTTTGTCTCTGGTCTTGAGGATGGCTCTCCCATTTAACGAATGCATAAATTTAATGTATGGCTAAAAAGCTACACTTACTGCTGTCTTGGGTTTAACTTTAAATGCCTTGTTTGTCTCTCTTTCTGGTCTTGAGGATGGCTCTCCGCCATCTCTTGGACATGTCTGCATGAAGAATCAAGAAGTAATGGAAGGTTGAATGAAAGTTTAACCCTATATACATGCAGCCCGAGGAGAGGCTAAATGTTATTTTGCAGAGATGATGTATGCCCAATAGCTCCATTACACCAATACTGGACAAATTTGTACAGCCAGATATTCCTGATGACTTTCCACTTACGGTATGCAGTAAAATCACAGAAAAAGAACTTGTGAAAATCTGCAAAGCATAGATTCATTATGGGCAAAACAAAGTATTGAAAACATGAACAATTTATCTTTTTGCAGCAAATTGTTCTCATATGAAATAGATAAAGAGTGAGGGGAGGGGTTGTTTGCAAATCCTTGCAACTCACAAGGTGAATGCAAATGCTTGAAATCAGCTTGGATGGTCACTGTTGATGATAGCTTGTGCCATTAAAGGTTGCAAGGATATGGTCATCTTTTTGCTCGATGACGTATCCACTAGACCGCGACACCTCTACTTTCCTATCATGTAAAGTTGTAAACTGTTTTATTGTGATACCATCCTGACACACTTGATGTATCTTATGTTTCTATTATGTATATAATGTAGGAATGTATAATGTAGAAATTATGTTTAATAATATGTTTTAATCATCATTGTGCGAAGAAGATGTAGAAGAATACCCCATCAGTGTCTCACCTCATCTTAGATAAGATTGGCGAGTTATTCTGGGACTCCAAAAACAAGGGCAGAATGAAAGAGAACCGTGTGAAGCGTCTCATTTCAACAGTGGTACAGTGTGAAGGTGCATCACAAATCAGTGACAGAGGGAAATCAACGTGATGGCGAGACTGTGAGAGAGATGCTCCGGGATACAATGTTTTTCAATCCATATGCACCTGAGAATAAAGAGCTGATGACCATTATCGGAAGTCTTGAGATTAGAAGAAATAGCAGCAAGAACAAACCTTCGTCACAAGATCCCGCACGACGGCATACTACCAAGACATCTATCTGCAATTGTCAGAGGAGAACTTGAGCCTTACTCAAAGTTCTTTCCAACAATGTACCAAGTGAGTTCAGCTCACATCATGATTGATTATGATGACGAGGAGGGTTTAGAGTATATATACTCTGTTTCTGATAAATATTCTGATGATGATGAGGAGGATTTCGAGTCTAGCTTGGACTCTGATGAATATTCTGATGATTGCTAATGATGCATGATGACGAGGGTTTCGAGTAGTCTGAGCGATCAGAGAACTTTAGTTCAGAATTAGAAGCAGATTCTTGAGGTGTTAGTATGAAACAGCATTAGGTCCAGTTATATAGGGCAGCTATATGAATGTTCTCTACTGCGCTTAATACATGTATACAAAGTATAATAGTATTACACTGGCTGTAGCTGAGCATCCATGATAAGGTGCTGAAGCATTCAAGGAATTTCTTCCTATCTGGTACCCATTTACTTCACCAGGGTGGAGAGTGGCAAATGTAATTAAATGTCTTGCCAAAAGACATTAGTGCTGCAGTGGGACTTGAACCATGGAACATTTAGTCCACAGTTCGATGACGTATCCACTAGACCGCGACACCTCTACTTTCCTATCATGTAAAGTTGTAAACTGTTTTATTGTGATACCATCCTGACACACTTGATGTATCTTATGTTTCTATTATGTATGTTATTTATGTAGGAATGTATAATGTAGAAATTATGTTTAATAATATGTTTTAATCATCATTGTGCGAAGAAGATGTAGAAGAATACCCCATCAGTGTCTCACCTCATCTTAGATAAGATTGGCGAGTTATTCTGGGACTCCAAAAACAAGGGCAGAATGAAAGAGAACCGTGTGAAGCGTCTCATTTCAACAGTGGTACAGTGTGAAGGTGCATCACAAATCAGTGACAGAGGGAAATCAACGTGATGGCGAGACTGTGAGAGAGATGCTCCGGGATACAATGTTTTTCAATCCATATGCACCTGAGAATAAAGAGCTGATGACCATTATCGGAAGTCTTGAGATTAGAAGAAATAGCAGCAAGAACAAACCTTCGTCACAAGATCCCGCACGAGGGCATACTACCAAGACATCTATCTGCAATTGTCAGAGGAGAACTTGAGCCTTACTCAAAGTTCTTTCCAACAATGTACCAAGTGAGTTCAGCTCACATCATGATTGATTATGATGACGAGGAGGGTTTAGAGTATATATACTCTGTTTCTGATAAATATTCTGATGATGATGAGGAGGATTTCGAGTCTAGCTTGGACTCTGATGAATATTCTGATGATTGCTAATGATGCATGATGACGAGGGTTTCGAGTAGTCTGAGCGATCAGAGAACTTTAGTTCAGAATTAGAAGCAGATTCTTGAGGTGTTAGTATGAAACAGCATTAGGTCCAGTTATATAGGGCAGCTATATGAATGTTCTCTACTGCGCTTAATACATGTATACAAAGTATAATAGTATTACACTGGCTGTAGCTGAGCATCCATGATAAGGTGCTGAAGCATTCAAGGAATTTCTTCCTATCTGGTACCCATTTACTTCACCAGGGTGGAGAGTGGCAAATGTAATTAAATGTCTTGCCAAAAGACATTAGTGCTGCAGTGGGACTCGAACCATGGAACATTTAGTCCACAGTTCGATGACGTATCCACTAGACTGCGACACCTCTACTTTCCTATCATGTAAAGTTGTAAACTAGTTAAATCAGAACTGATTTTATTATTTACTATATAAATCTATGTATCTACCTATTATTGCTTAGTCCTCCAAGACAAAGCAGTCATTCGAAACAAAAAATCACAGATGTGCATACCCCCCAACACCCCGCTATACCTGTCACGCTCACACAACGCCAGCATGTAAACTTCCTCTCTTAAAGCGGTCCCAGATACAGAACAGGGACATGTTGCTAACAAGGAGAGGGGCCGGAGGGAGGGACATAGGTAGATACATAGATTTATATAGTAAATAATAAAATCAGTTCTGATTTAACTAATTTACCACAATAAATCATATGTATCTACCTATTATTGCTTAGACCAACACAGATGCAAGCGGGAGGCATGTCCCAAACAAAAAAGGTTAGCGGGGAACCAACGAAGACGAAGCCACCAACAACGATGCCGTAGCAAAACGCTCCTCACTCGCCGGCACATCCTAAAGATAGCATGCGATGAACGTATTCGGCGACAACCAAAAGGCAGCCTTCATAATATCATGAAGGGCAACCCCAAAACAAAGCCCAGGAGGTACCAAGACCCCTGGCATCATGCGCACGAGGACGCACACCCTCCGAGAGGGCCTCGGGACCCGCAGTCTGAACCGCCTCCACAATCCATCCAAAGATAGATTCCCACGAGACAGGTGAGACGGGCTCCCGCCTGATAAGAAAAAGCAGAACGCTATCAAGGCAAAAACCAAAAACCCCAGAGGGGTAAGGAGAAAACTGATCCACCTACCGACTCCTCTCACAGAGGAGTAGCGAGGGAAAAGGACAGTGGGAGTCTAGCCACCAACAGGCAAAGACCCCGCAAAAGACTAACAACAGCACAGAGCTTCACAGAAGCCGAGCTTAGCAAAACGGATCCCGAAACAGACCGAGAACCAGAAACACCAGAAAGTGTAACCGAGTCCAACCAAGATACCCCGGGGGCAGGGGCAAAGCCCCCACCAGCCACCTGGGCGGCCGGTGGCCTTCTCAGATGAGGCCAAAATCGGAGACACACAATCCGAAAACAAACGCTTCCTACCCTATACCGAAACGTCGGGTGACGAAGCCTGCCCAAACACCTTAAAAGGCTGTAGAGTTTAAGCTACAGAACCAGCCCGATCATCACTATCATGCTACACCGCACCAAGCTGCAACACTTTGTGGTAGAAACCACCCCGTGACCGGGGGCCCTCTGTCACGGAGGCAACTCAACAGAGAACCCGAAACACATAAGAAAACCGTCAGACAGAGTCCAAGTCAGACTGACGGACCGAGGGCACCAACCTCCCAAAACGGGGCAAGGCGCCGATAGTAGCTGCCCCCAGAGGAGCACTAAATAAACAGCCGGAGGCTTAACCCCAAACAAGAGCCGACGGCACAAGGTGGCAAGCCAACACAGCAACAGGCAATCTGGGCCTAAAAGGTCTAACGGATGCCGGAGAAGTAACACCCGAGACTCATAAATCAAACCCGAAACTGGGTCAGGCATATGACCGGGGCCGACTCAAAAGCCGTCCAAAGCACGGGCAAGAAAAAAGGAGTAAACCTCCGCCTGAAAAACCGCGAAGCCCGCCGCCAGGTTTACTGAAACTTCAGTAACCCAACTAACAACTCCCATAAACATGGAGACAACTTACACGCCACAGCAGACACACTCGCAAACTCAGCGAATACAACTGACAACGAGTACGGTGCGACCGAGTCCGGCCCAAAGCCAGCCGGCGCACGGGCAGAAATAGGCACCAAGCCCTCGCCCGAACGGGGTGATAAATTTGATGCCAAAAATATTGGCGTCTGCCGGAACAACTGGAAGCCCCAGTAGTCCGAGCGAAAGAAATATCAAACCCCCCAAAAAAACTCAAAGCCGCCTGAGCGGAAACAGAAACGGCCGACTGAAACGTTCGACGCTAAACCCTGGCCGCCAAACCACCACTCCGCCTCCTCAGCCGGAGGGAACGGAGCAGTATCGCCTCCCCACTCCAACGAAAGACTTAGCGAATAGAAACACCTCGCTTGAGAAAACGGGGTCACTCGCGAACCCAATGATGGTTGTGAAACCAGGGTCAATTTCGCCCCCGACGACACGAATTGCTGTAAACAACTACGCACAGCCCGCGTCTCCTACGAAGCTGGCCGGTCCGGACAAGACAGCACGGCTTGTAACAAAATTATATCCCCGGCAACAGCCCTAAATAAACTGCCACTCATGGGGGATGGACACAGTCCGAACTCGGCGGAACAGTAGTCGTTTGGCAAAACGCCCCGAAGCTCAGCCTGAGCGGAGGCAGAAAAGGCAGACATCGGCGAGAATTTCGACTTCGCCTTCTTAGCTCCTGTCCCAGCCGAAACTTGGCGGACGAGCCCTTACGTTCCTTACCCCTAAAAACGGGGGACGTAACAAACTCCACGGCCCTGCCAGAGCCTTAGCTCTAGCTACTGGGCAACGTAACCATGGCCGCGAACTCCACCGCCTCTCCCTCCAAAAGCGGGGGACGAAGCGAACTTCGCGGCCGTGCTAGAGCGTCAGCTCCAGATCACGGAAAGTCAAAGCGAGCCTGAACACTTTCATTTCACGGCGGCGATTACATGCATCTCGCTAGAGAAAAAACAGGGCCCCTCTCGACAAAGTTGGTCGTGAAAAGCCGGAACAACTCCGCGCTCAACAGCACAAACTTAGCTCCAGCCCCAGCCGAAACCGGGTGGACGAGCTCTTCCGCTTCTTACCCCCAATACCGGAGACGAAGCGAGCTACACGGCCGAACTAGAGTTTAAGCTTAAGCTAAACAGGCGGTGTGAACAGGGCAACAAGCTCTGTCGCCTCTCACTCGTAGATACAGGCGGCGAAGTGAGCTACACGGCCTCACTATCCATAACCCAACTTTACGGCCGGTGTGAATAGGGCCTCGAGCCCCTCCGCTTCTCACCCGTAAAAAACGGGTGGTGAAACGAGCTTCACGGCCCTATACTAGAGCTTCAACTTTAGCTTTACGGGCGGTGAACATGATACGAAAACGACACACCGAGAGGGGCCCAAAAACCACCTCCGCACTAATTACCTCTGCTAAAAGAGGAGGCTTAACAAACCACGAGCTGGGTACCATCCCTTCCAACCACCAGGCGATCGTTCAAAAACGAAACAAAGCCTCAAACTAATGTCCCCACAAAGGAACAGATCAGCCGTACGTGGCAATACCCTCACAAAAAGATGGGATATCACGCAAAAAGTCCGCCCTGCACGAGAAAATAAATTCGTCAAAAGAGGTATAGAATCGGGAGAAGAACGCTGTCGAAACAGCGAAAACGGAACACTACCACCAGCACTGGGGCGAGAAAAGTAACACAATAAAACAAAGTAACCACAGTTACTAAAAACAAAATCGACGAGCAACCAGCGTCAATCACAAACAAACTGCGTCGTTTATAAACACACGACAAACTCGAACAAAACAACAGCGTCGTTTATAAACACACGACAAACTCGAACGAAACAAAGCGTCGTTTATAAACACACGACAAACTCGTAACAAAACAACCCTAACGTAGCAAACAACTACGAAAGAGAAAAACGCATATGTAGCGTCAACAAAGAACTTAACACACAGCGAGCTCTAATACAAAAGAGCCGCACCGTATACACACACGTAAACAACACACGAGGTATGCACAAAGAAATCCCGTAACATTCAAGTTTAACACACACAGTGAAAAAGCCCCGGAACACAAAACACTGTGCCCGGGACCGAACTCAAAAAGGGAAGTACGCTCGGCAAAATGAACACTAAATTCTTGCCAAGACTAAAGTGATTGAGGGTTAAAAAACCGAACCAAAATGTATCAAAACAAATTGGAACTGGATAATGACAGAAAGAATGCACCAAAAACGCTGCGAGGAGCAAAAAACCCCAAATTCAGCGCTAGTGACTTATCTGCACTCCTTAACGAATGACCGCGAAAAGAAGAGAGGAAGTTTACATGCTGGCGTTGTGTGAGCGTGACAGGTATAGCGGGGTGTTGGGGGGTATGCACATCTGTGATTTTTTGTTTCGAATGACTGCTTTGTCTTGGAGGACTAAGCAATAATAGGTAGATACATATGATTTATTGTGGTAAATTGTTTTATTGTGATACCATCCTGACACACTTGATGTATCTTATGTTTCTATTATGTATGTTATTTATGTAGGAATGTATAATGTAGAAATTATGTTTAATAATATGTTTTAATCATCATAATAATAATAATAATAACAACAAAAACATGTCTTGTTTACCCAGGGTAGCCTAATCAGTATTCATACTGTTCTCCCTGAGGGCCCTTCAAATCACTTCGGCTTTAGCGGAGCTACTATTGAGAGGCGCTCAAGCATTCAAGGAATGATATGTGAATTCTGTAATTACAAATGTACATGTAGTTTTAAATGGCTTGCATGAGTTAGATAGGAAATCCCACAAGAATATAGCTATGTAAATAAAGAAAGACAAATCATGTAGGACTTGAGATTATGCTTTACAATTTGAAAGCATCTTTACTGTGGAAGTTATTATAGGTCTATTGCATGATAAAAGGGAATCATTTTACGTGGTAGGATTTGTTTGTGGTAGGGTGTTGCCCTCCAAGGCCCCATTTCATAAAACTTGTCATCATCAGTGACAAATGACAGTTTTTGTTATAAGCTACTGAATTCCTTGTTTATACATGGCTCTGCTCCGCAGTATAACATCGGCTTGATTAAGCATTACTTTCCTTCTAGACAGCTACGTTCTCAAAACTCTGGCTTACTTAATTGTTACTCCTAGGGTTAAAACAAAGTGGGGGGAGCGAACCTTTGCTCATGCTGGGCCATCTTTATGGAATACTCTCCCTCAATGGATTAAGAATAGCAGTTCTGCTGAAGTGTTAAAAAACAATCTTAAGAAATATCTGTTTAATTTAGCTTATAATTGATTACCATAACCTTTCATGTCTGCACCTTTCCTATTGCACTTTGTATAAATGTATCATGTACGTATTTCATCTTTTGCACAAGCTGCGCCTTGAGCATTTGACTGTCAAGTGGATTTGGTGCCTTATAAATCTTATGTATTATTATTATTATCATCATCAGCAGATTTGTCACTGGTTTTTGTCATTTGTCATTGAAAAAAGGCTTTGTGAAACGGTCCCATGTCTCTGCCATGGTTTGGACCTAATAAGACTATTGGTGCCAATTCTAATGCAGTACTCTTTTGACCACTTTGTAACAGTACTTTCTGTGCATTCTACTAGAATTTCTTGAAATGAGAGGGCTCCATTTATTTTGGTAGTCAATCAAGATTTTGTTTAGAATTTTTTTTCTAAATTATTAGGTAGTCTGTCATCTTTGACATATCACCTCTTAATTTCATCGGATATGTTTCATGTTAACATTTGCTTTGTAATATTTAAATGTGCAAGCTTGTGTTGTGTTGCATATTTTTTATTATTTAGATAATAAAACCACAAATCTGTAAACTTGTAGTGATTTGTTATGACTTTCTCGGAAACAGAGGTTTTTACATGTTTACAGTCATGCAGATGCGACCTGGGGAATCAAGGACACATTGACTTTAATCATAGCGCAATGATGGATTCAGGATATTCTCCAATGGGGGTGGGGGGGGGGGGGGGGGGGGCTCAATGAGTGCTACCATTAAAAAAACACTTAAGTAAAATAAATTTAATGTATGCCTAAAAAGCTACACTTACTGCTGTCTTGGGTTGAACTGTGAATGCCTTGTTTGTCTCTCTTTCTGGTCTTGAGGATGGCTCTCCGCCATCTCTTGGACATGTCTGCATGAAGAATCAAGAAGTAATGGAAGGTTGAATGAAAGTTTAACCCTTTATACATGCAGCCCGAGGAGAGGCTAAATTAGCATCCCCCTTAACATTTTTTAACGCAAAAATATCTCTCACTAAATTTTCAGGACTTTTGTCCTATGCATCTTTTGAGACCAAATTTGGGACACCCAGGCATGGGGTTCTAAAGCTATGCATAATTTTGTTCTTGCTCGTCGGATCCAAAATTGCTCAAAAACCTAATTTGAATGTATCATTTCAACATAACGGGAGAGCATATAGTACAAGATAAAACAAAGAAATGTAGATTGATGGAAGGAAGAAAAAGAAATACATAAAGGAAGGGGAGAGGATAGATCAAAGGAAAAACAAATAAATACAATACCGGTAAACTCTATAACCTCTGTTCTTTCCTAATGTATTTCTTTGTTTTTCCTATATTTCTTCTTCTCTTTCCTTATGTACTTCATTGTTTTCCCCCTTAGATTAGATCAGGCTCAGCTCGTTCCCGCACATGATGTGTAGTGCATATCTTAGCTGTCTATGAATGGAGTGCATGCTGCTGGGGATCGTAAGTGTGCGGTGACGACTGAAGAATCTTCCACGCTCTTCTACACAACGGTGTCAAATGGAAACGCCCTCAGGCTATGCAGTTTTTAAATAGCCTTAGCTACATGTATATAGGGTTAAAATTGACATTTGTTTTGGTAATTCATGACGATATCAAAAAGCCCTCTGAAATCAAATTAAGTCATACTGACTTCAGTCAGTTCCCCTCAAGATCCATAATCTCATGGTTAACCCTCCTCCTAACCCTATGGTTAACCCTTTCCAGATGCTCAGAAGGCTTCATTTTTCAACTGATTACAAAACATATTCAATTGTTATTTATATCAAATACCTATGCAAAGCATTCCATTGGAATAACTCAATACCTCAGAAGTGAGAAGTAATTTTATGTATTTTTGCAATAAACTGCCATACATACATTTTGTACATTGCCATCTACATCTTCCTCGGTTGATTTGTCCTCATGGAACTGATCTTCCTCTGTCATGTCAGTTCTTGGCTCCTCCTCCTCATTTAGTACCTTCATGAACATAAGAGTGAGAAAGCAAATCTTCAGCTAATATTTCCTAATACATTGGCTCTTTCTTACAGAATTTTCTCCCACTATGCAATTAAAACTAATTATTGTCAAAACAGTTTTTCTATCTGTGACTTGCTAAAACTTTTTATCTTGAAATTTCAAGGCAGTTGTGTAACTTTAGAAATAACAAAATAGTATTATTACATGATTTACAGAATTGAAATCCATGAGCAACAATTATTCATGCAATATACTGTTCTTGATACTCATCACTTCATTGAGATGCCACCTGAATAAGAAATCACAAATTTAATATACCACATGGGTGCTGTATTTGGGTCATTGACATTACATTTGCTACTGTGTGTGAAGAAGTCAGGAGAAAAAAAACGAAAATGGCTACAAGAACATTATATATAATTCTGCTTAAATGTGTGGTTTTATTCTCTTGTATTTACTGTGTAAATGGATATATGAACCTGTTCATTAGCCCAGCTGAAGTAAAAAGATTAGTAGGTGTTTCAGCAGAGCTCTATTATATCCGAGAAGGGAAGATTAACCAAGTAGCTACCAATTACCCTTTAGCAGTACCAACAGGGATTAATAAACTCTATTATACATGGTACAGTGAGAGACAAGTTTATTATTCCATGTCTATGAAGTCCAAGAATCCAAGGATATTGTATCATCCAAGTTTGAATATCACAAAGGATGGGAAAGTTCCAGTCAAAGAAACAGTGTTTGAGATGCAGCTTGAATGTACAGGCCATGAAGGAGGTGAAGCCATCATTGAGCTTCAAGTCAACCTTACGCTATACTCAGCCAGCAATATCACCACACTTAATACCATTAGAACCAAATTGTGCCAAGGAATGCCAGGAGTTCCTATTCAATCCAGGGATCCAGTACAGAGAGAAAACCACAGGCCTAGGACTAATAACTCACATTTAGTCACCGAGTCTAAGGTGAAAGCAGTGACAACCACCAGTGTGTTCTACATAGCAGTGGGGGTAGTCTGTGGAATCATCCTTCTCTTTGTTTTTGTCGCCAGCTTCAGGAGAAATGCAGGGAACAGAACATGCCCTTGTACCTTGCTTTCATCGATCTCTCCAAGGCATTCGATCTGGTCAGCAGAGAGGGCCTATTCAAGATCCTTCCAAAGAAAGGATGCCCCCCGAAGCTGCAGAGCCTCATCGAGTCCTTCCATACAGACACGAAGGGGACAGTGCAATGTAACGGCAGAGCCATTTGACATACGCAGCGGCGTCAAACAAGGCTGCGTCCTTGCTCCAACTCTTTTGGGGATCTTCTTTGCCTTACTCCTGAAGCATGCCTATATACGGCTCAGCAACAGAGGGGATCTACCTACACACTAGATCGGACGGCAGCCTGTTCAACCTTCCCCGTCTCAAAGCCAAAACAAAAGTATGGGAGGTTCTGATCAGAGACATGCTATTTGCGGATGACGCTGCTGTCGCAACCCATACGGAGCAGGAGCTCCAGACCCTAATGGGTTTCTCCAATGCCTGCAAGGACTTTGGGCTGACTATCAGTCTGAAGAAGACGAACATCCTGGGACAGGGTGTAGAAGCGCCGTCATCAATCACTATTGATGACTACGAGCTGGAAGCTGTGCACCAGTTCACGTACCTTGGGTCCACCGTTTGCAGAGCTCAACAAGAGAATAGGAAAGGCAGCAACAACACTCGCTCGTCTCACCACACGGGTGTGGGGTTACACCAAACTCTCTGTCAAGACAAAGATGGCAGTGTACAATGCCTGCGTCCTCAGCACACTGCTGTACGGGAGTGAGACATGGACGACCTACGCCAAGCAAGAGAAGAGACTGAATGCCTTCCATTTGAGATGTATCCGCCGCATACTCGGCATCTCATGGAAGGACAAAGTGCCGAACACCAAAGTCCTATCTCGTGCCGGCCTTCCAAGCATGTTTACGCTCCTCAGACAACGCAGACTCCGCTGGCTAGGCCATGTCCATTGTATGGAGGATGGCTGAATCCCCAAGGATATCCTATATGGTCAACTGGCAAGAGAGACACTGGCCGCCCTCAACTGCGCTTCAGAGATGTTGTCAAGAGGGACCTGAAGGCTCTGAAGGTCAACACAGAACATTGGGAGGAACTCGCCACCGACCGCTCGAGCTGGAGAAGTACCCTGACAGTGCGGCTGCAGGCAGGGGAAGACCAACTGAGGAGTGCAGCGGAAGAGAAGCGGACTCGCAGAAAAGAATGCTGCTACTCACACATGGACAGAGACAGTCCACAAGTGCGACTTGTGTGACAAAGACTGCCACTCACGCATTGGTCTGTTCAGCCACAGACAATGCTGTTCCAGCAGGACAGACAGTTAGGATTCACACCCATGGTCTATACAGACTGAAGGAGGCCTAAGAGAATATACCACATGGGCGTGGTGACCTTTTTATAATACAGTCTAGTATAATGCAGTATTAATTCAAATAAATGTTCCTGCTATTTTCTTGAATGGTAAAACAAATATATCCATTATACTTTTGATACTTAATTACAGCTCTGTTTTGGAAGAACTAAATAGTGCTGAAAAGCAGCATTGTGTCTATGTGCTCACCTCATCTAAGAGTAGGGATCTCATCAAACGCCGAGCTTCTACATTCTGCTCCGTTTTCCATCGAGCTGCATAATACGTATCTGCCGTCTTCAATGAATGATTCATGTACGTAGCAACATGGGAGCGCTGTTCATTCGTCAGATGGTCACGGGACTGATAGCATGAAAATAGAAAAGCACACTTACATGGAAAATAGGAATGGAAATTTCATACTATTAGTCTCATCATAACAACAAAATTCAAGAAAACCATTGGACCTTTGGGTAATACAAAACTGAAAAAATGGTCTTATTTAAAAGACATCGTATAATCCACATTTGAAGTTACCCGTCAAATGGTTTTTTAGTTATCGCTAGAATGAAAAATGTTTACATACAAAATGACATCTATGACATTTGACCACAAGACCCCAAAATCTAATCATTGTCCCTCCCATATGCATACATGATCGAAATTTGCAGTTGATCCGTCAAATGGTTTTTAAGTTATCGCGAGAACGAGAATGAAAATGGGACTGATGGATGGACGGACAACCCGAAAACATATTGCCTCCAGGCGGAAGCATAAAAAACTTATATTTTTGAGAAAAATTAATTACCATTGTTGCCACCGTCTTCCTGATTGCCCTTGTACTTAGGGTGCCATCATATCCCCACCTCACCCAGCTTTTTTGGAGTTCAGGAGACGGTTTACTTAATGCAGCACCATTTGTCTGGATAAAGAAGGGCCGTTGATCATCACCTTCACCATCTTCTTCTTCTTCTGCTTTGGCGTACACTGGCCTAACAAAGTTTAAGTATGAGTTAAATAACTCATACTCGCGGGGGTCAAGGATGACTTCCGCCCTGCCATATGAGGTGCAAGTCTTGTGTTCAGGCACCTTTAAAAATCAATACAAAATTCTTCAATTAACATTTCGGAATGAAAAAATTGCAGGATTAGAGCTGGCAAATTTGTATGCTACATTAAAAGGTTTCCTTTTAGCCCTTAAATTTCATTGTTCTGATGAATTAAGTATAATAAATCCATTAACCAAGATTTGTGAATTAAGTGACATCTCCTATTTCATTGTACCTACACTACCTAATTTATCCACAAATATACTTGTTTTCAAATTACATGTTTCATTAGGGAGAATCCAAAAATACTTTGGCAAGGGGCTTTGAACAATATTTCATCATTATCAGCATTATCATAACTAAATACAAGTGGTATACAAAAAAAATCAAATCATTGTTTGAATTATTGAAATGAATCAATATAAGGCAAGATATAGAAAACATGACCAGTGAATACAAGTTACAAGTTCTGTTATGTCCTAACATTATACAAACTCTGTAAAGATAACAAAAGGAAAACCATAACCTCCTAATCATGTTGGTTTATACTAATGAAAACAACTCACTTGGATAACATATAATCCGGTCACAATTTGTGCCCTCCTCATGTGGCCCACTGTTAAGTTTGTCAATACATCGCTCCTTGATGCTGTGTTTATTAGTGCAACTAGGACGCAGAGATTCCTGTAGTCCTCTAAGGCTGATGGCCTGATCTCTACTCCTTTCTGCCGATTTTCTAAACAATTCATTAAAACGTCAGACAATTATTAATTTTAATGTCATGTCATAAAAATATAAGGCTTGATTTATGGTTTGGAAAGCTTGATTTGTATGTTTGCATTGCTTTTAAAAGAACAAAGTTTATATTGTTTTGAATGTGACGAATGAAGTTTACAAAAATAGATATGAAGAATTAATTTATTACTCTGTCCATCAGCCCCCAACACTGACGTATAATATTCACCTTACTTTCTAACTGCATTGCATAATAATAATACTAATAATAATAATAACAATAACATTTTATATAGCGCCTATTACAAATGGTTCGAACTTTCTAGGCGCTTTACATCAACATGAATAACAAACTTAATATTATTTTGATACATTACAACATAAAAATATTTATAACTAACTTAGCATCTTGACATACAATTCAGAAACAAACAGCCATCCAAACTGAAAAGAGCATGGTTTCTTCATGAATAGGTTTGCAAAGTTTGTTTCTGCAAGTACAGGTGTTTACATGTTCATAAATGCAGATTTATACTGACCTGATGTTACTTCTGCTGCGGCCATCAATTGCCTGTGAAAGCCCTTCAGGTTCTCAACGGGTATCAATGTTTCTACAAATGTAAGAGACAATCAATACTATTATGTTAAACTCACAAGAGACAAGCAGCATCTTTAGAGATAATGGAGAAAATCTGAAAATTGTAGTACAAAACATACGGAGAGTTGTCCACAACAGCCTGCCATTTTGAAGCAATATTGCCAATTTGAAGATTACCATAGAAAGTAAATTGAGACTTTAAAACTTGCATAACTCTCTCATTTTGAACCGATTTTTGATGAAACTTTTTAAAATTGCTTCTCTGTATTCCCTCTTTTCATTACAATTGATTTTCCCTAAGTGTTCTGGGGGGGGTTTCACAAAGATTTTAAGTCAAACTTAACTCTAAGCCCGGCCACCCCACTCCGGGGTCAAAATGACCCCATGCGTGTTACCAAAATGTCCGGTAAAGGGGTACTTTTCGTGCGACAAAGTCCGGCCCGAGAATTGTAAAAAAAGGGGTGTATTAACTTTTCACCCGGAGATTTCTTTAAAAAGGGGGTGTTTTTTCTTTTTTCTCTCATCTCTTTGGACTCCTGAGAAATTATTCCGAATTTAGGGGGGTACATTGAGCATTTTTCCTGATTTAGGGGGGTCTCCAAGGCAGAAAAAGCCCGCAAAAAGCCCGCGAAAGGGGGGTTCGGAAATGTTGGCAGTCCTCAGATAGGGGGTGCTTTCAAAAAGAGGGAACGAGCATATGCCTACCCTAAATAACACTGAGTGGGGGGGGGGGGCCGGGACTCTAAGTTGGACTTAAATATTATGGAGAGCCATTTGTAGCCTTATAATGAAATACATTCAAAAGCAAAATTCAAGTATATTAGACTTTTCATAAATTCCACATCAAGAACATGAAATCTCCCAAGATAATAGAAAATATGAAAGATTTGAATCAACATTTTATGCCTTTTAAAATAATTTATACAAAATATTTTCAATGATGCTAACGGCAAAAGTCCAACTTAGAGATAAGTTGAACTTAGGATCTTTGTGAAACACCCCCCTGGTTTCCTTTAAGCTTTTAGAAGATAACGCAAATTCCAACTTGTTTTCAGGCACTGAAATGAAATAAAAATCTTGATGAATCACATGCTGACAAATTATGTTTTATATAAATGATGTTGCATGCTTAACAAGAATCTGGTGTCAAAAACACCAAACAATAAAACTCATGTTAGTATATAAAACTTGATAAATGCCAACCCCAAAAAGTTGGGAAAGTAACATGTTAGTGATAAATGCCAACCAAAAAAGGTTGGGAAAGAACCCGTAAGTCAACTTTAATTTTTAATATAAGATGAACCTTCTATGTTGTCCTTGAGTTCACTTGCTCTTTTTCTGATACTTTTTCTATTATTGATGTTCATCTGTTTCAGTAGGCCTTCAATTCTCCCAATTTGTTTCTCATTGATGCCCATTTCTTCCATATCTTCATATTCCACCTTCAACATTGAAACGAACTTTCCGATGCTCGTTAAATACTTGTCAACAGTTTTAGGCCGGTACTCCTCTTTAAGTTGCTCATAAACCCTGTATATTGGGGGAAATGAATACCAGTTCCTACATTTAGGTGAATAATACGTAAAACTGCAATATCAGGAGCACAAACTTAAATTATATTTGATAATGGAATGACCGGATTCAGGTTTGCATCCCAAATCCACACATTATTGAACTCTACTGCACATAATTTTCTTATGGTATTAACTTATAATTACTACACTGTCGCTCATAAAGTTGGAATATTTGTGTTTTACCTCAATTTATGGAATTATTTTAAAAATAATTTAAAAATAATAGATCTAGATAATAGTATACATTCTCAGATTGTATTGAATAATAATTTGCCAATGTGTGTTTTGGGTGACTGCTAAAGCATGTGTGTGCTACTATGCTTATCTATTAGGGGACCTACGCCCTTAAGTCATAAATGACAGTAATGAAGATTAATGCCCCACAAAAGGGCACTAATATAGCACATCGACACGGTTTTGATCCTGGGGCCTCAGAGTTACGAGGCCATTGCTTTGTCACTGAACCATGACTGTACCCATGCATTATGGCTCAAGGTATGGGCACACAGAGGATTAGTTTATGTTGGGGACCGGGGTAAAATGCAATAAATTATTGAAAATTTATTGTATTTTATGTTTTTGTTTTAATTTATGGAAACTGCCCCCTACCTAGCTAGCCCCTGCTGCAGTGTATAATCAGAGCATAAATATGATAATGAAAGGAGACACCTATTTAGATAATACACTTTTAAGCCGAAAAGGAGAGGAACATGTCAGTGAACGTTTGGCCTATCTGACAGTAATCTTGAAAATGTGATTAATCAAACACAAAATGTCAACAAAGTTATTAATAGCACAGCACAAAAAGACTTTTTTTAAATCAATTTCTTTTTCCCCCTCAAGAATTATATCCATCATACATGCTGCCAATGATATATTTGCAACATCAATTTTTACAACCCCTATTTTGAAAATGAAATATTACATGTTACACAAAGAGCAATGGAAATAGTACACACATGATACAGTACAAAATTGCCCTTTGATGTTTGATTAAAGGTAATACAAAGTTTTGGGAAATTTTGTAAATTGGGTCGATAGTGAATCTTTACAATTTTGATATATTTCGATGTCCCTGTGGATGTATTATAAGCACTAAAAAAATTAACCTCTAAAACACTTCTGTTTTCGAGAAAAATTGAATAAAACAATTTCAAATAGCGCCTATGGCCGTACAATGGTAGCTGCGACCATGAAAATCTCAGAATATGTAGTTGTGATATATAATTTCCAAACGGGATTAGCTAATTGGTCGATTTTAGTCAAGAAACATTGTTTCATAGCTAAATTGATATCTTGACCTTGAGAGGGAGCTATACAACATAAAGAGTTTATTATTTATAATTTCATAACTTTAGACTCGATTTCAACCGGGACAACGATCAATGAATATTGTAGGAACGCATATTCTTCCAATATGTTAATTTGAACCAAATTCATGACCCCATACCAAAACTTTGTAATACCTTTAATCTCAACACTAGTAATACAAAATTCATAACTCTCTCACATGAAACTTTTGTCAACCAGTTCCTTTTACTTTTCTGCTTCTTTTAACTCCAGCTCATTGTCTGAATGGTCTTTACCTTTGAGCTGCCATTAATGGCAGATTGATATTCATTCCTCCCTCATATCAACATATGCCAGATTGTCACCCCATAATTGAAGAATCAAACAATTATCAAAGAATTTAATGAAAAATCCATGCCTGAAGCAAAAAATCATTTGTGACCTTTCATCCTTTCTTCACCACAACCAACTCCAAAACCCAATAGCTCTTGTATTATTAAACATTACCTGAACATTGCTCCTTTCTCTACAAAGAGTTGTTTCATCCCTCCTCCTAGTAACTGTTCCACACGTTTGACATTGGAAATGTGGTGGTTCGACGTTTTCTTTTTACACGGCTCAGCCGAACAGAATCGGACATATCTCCCATACTTTTGCAGAATGTCCATTTCTCCTTCCTGTTGTTCTATTGAAGGCAAATGAAGGTAAATATGAAATTAATGGTTAATTCATCAAGGAAAAGCTACAAATTTAATCCAATTGTAGCTTTCAACATAAGCTGAAAAACATATTCTTTCCATCTACAGTTGTACTTAAATTTATAAGTATATTGTAAAAAAGAATAATTCAAATAGAATCTATTATTCACCACTTACATGTACTACATGAGACAATTTATAGAGAATTCTGAATTTCTGTACACAAATACCATAATTGAAATAATGGCATGACAAGCGCTTTGCTTTAATCATATTCTCTTTTCTTGGCTGTAAAATCCATTAATTTGGGTAAAAAAAGATAGATAGATTAATGTGTTTTTTATATTGTCATGCACAAACATTAAAAATCCACTTTACAGTCAGACAATCAAGTCTTACCTCTTTGTACATGTATTGGTAATTCTTGCTCTCCTGATGAATGTATTCTTTTGTTGTGATCCCACAAGTTACTCAGGTTTCTAGCAGGACACTTGGGGCAGTCAACTCTTGGGGTGGTCAGCTTTTTCTTCGGCTCTCCTTTTTCCCCTAATCGTTGAATGGGGACACTTTGTACGAAAAAACAAAACAGTTGTTACTGGACATGGACAAAAGAATTATGGAAACATTAAAAAAAAAAATCTATATTTCATGAATCCCCATATGAATTTATGAAAACCTAATAAACTATGAAAACAAATCATGCAAATTAATCAAGTCATTATACATTATATTGGAATAATAAGTATTCTTAGAAAATACATTGTGTAATTGCTCTAACGCGATAGCTCAGTTGGTAGAGCGGTGGTCTCATACTCCGGCGACCTGGGTTCGAAACCAAGTTGATGAGCTCTTGCCCTTTGGTTAGGCATTAATCCTCACTACCAGGTCCCTCAGATAGGACCTAAAGCCGTCGGCCGTCTGGTTGCTTACTAATAAGCATTCATGCTTAGCAGTCAGGTAAAATAACCACCACTAACACTAACATCTCTATTAGTTGTCCGTCCATATATCAAACAGACATATGGTGTTGTTAAAGTGTATAGTGTGGTCAAACATACCTGGATCTTGCTTCATAGATGTATTTCCATCTCTCCTCTCCATTAAGCTTGTGTTGTCGTTCCAAATGCTTCGACATATCTGATGTTGCCAATCGGCATATCGGGCATCGCCTCTGAATGCGATTCCTCTTCCCTGAAAGTAATTTGTCAAGGAAAGATGCAATTGTCAGTGAACCAAGAACCAATTCTAATTCATTATAATTTCTACTCTGTTTAATTTTTCAATTATTAAGCTAATTCATGCTACTACAGGTGTACATGCATCTACAAACCCAACCCAATACTTAAGCAACGTTGGGTTGTTTGTTATTATTTAATCAGTGATCTTGATTTTTAATCACTACACCGCATACAATTTTCTTTTATTTTATTTTTTAACAGATGCTTTTTTTGTAAAGTCTTATGTACCCAACAGTACTTCCAGTGCCAGTGCAAGCTTGTCATCAGCGGGAACGTTATCAAGTATGGAGACTATTCCAACTCAGGAGGTTGCTGAAGGAGACTTTGATTTTGCAGAGGAGAAAGTTGTTGTATGGGGTCGTCTGTATCCTGCATGTTGGAAAATGTTTCGCAAGTATTGATTTCTTAGACACAAAAGATGAATATATATTTGGCAGAGATCCATCTTGTGATGTTTGCTACAATGGCCCGGAAATAAGCAAGAATCCTTGCTATCAGACTCTCAGTAAAACACGCTTCAGGATATTCAAGGAATATCAAATGACAACTGCAATTTTTACTTCATCAAAGACAAAAGCTCAAATGGCACCTTTGTGAATGGAGAAAAGATAGGTAAAGGAAAGAAACAAGTTCTAAAACAACAATGATGAGATTGCTCTATCATTATCTAAAAACAAAGCCTATGCCTTCATGGACACTAAAGACTCGGATCAGAGTAATTTACCAGTAGCCCTCATAGAGAAGTTCATCATGTCCAAGGTATTAGGCAGTGGTGCTTGTGGGCAGGTGAAGCTAGCGTTTGAGAAGGGAACGTGTCGGAGGGTTGCAGTCAAGATCATCAAAAAGAAGACGTTCTCAATAGGTGGGACTATAGGTGGGACTTAACTCCACCCAACACCCCATTGAAGTCAATGGCTAGTGAAACATAGACTTAATTCCTTAAGACCCAAGTGCTCCATGACACATAAACAACTTTGAATATTTTAATGCTCTCATCTCAACCGATATTAGTGAAAGCGTGACTTGTGTTCATGATCCATATGCCACACAGCGCATATGACGACGCGCGTAATAAGCGCTCAGTTAACTAATTACGCCCAAGATTAGTATGCGCTAGGAGTGTCGTGGTCGAGTGGTTTAAGGCGCTTGACTGGAGATGCGAAGGTCGAGGGTTCGAATCCCGACACGGCACTAATATCCTTTGGCAAGATTTTAACCTGCACTTGCTACTCCCCACCCAGGTGTCAAATGGGTACCCGGTAGGATGCAGCCATCATTGTTGGTCAAACAGCTTGTGAGCGTCAAGTAACGCCCGGCTGAAATGCTCCCCAGGGAGTGGAGATTGTGCTCACAGTGTGTGCGGGAAAGCACTGGATCCAATGACCGGGGTAATAGTATTTGTAATATTTGTAAAGCGCTTAGAGACATTTGTATTAAGCGCTATATAAAAATTAAATATTATTATTATTATTATCATTAGCAACATATCAAAGAGTTCGCTAGTTTGCTTCATAATGGCCTAGAAAGCTGCTGAATTATTAGTTAGTTTTCATGGCTATGGACGCTATCAACTGTTCGATGGGTGACTTTTGATGGTAATCAGATTACAGGTATTATAAATAAACTGAAATGTAATTTTCCTTCTCATGTATTACACATCTTATATGGTACATTATTATCACCCTATAGCACAGGGGAACTGTTCAAAAATAAACATTGATAATATTTTCATTATTAAAAAAGATCAGTACGAACAATTAACTTTGCTGATTTTCGCTCGCATACTGATGGATATTTTCGTACTGACAACTGAAAATATCTGATTTGTACTATTATTGTCTTGGCCTCTTCATGTACCAGCTAAACAAAGGTTATTTACCCAGTGTCTTTAATCCCATGTTCATAAGAAGCAATGCCGTCCACTCATCTCACCAGACAAAATGATTATTTTCACCTCTTCTGCATCCGCACTGTATTTGCACTCAAAACAATAATCCATTTAGGACTAACATTTTGGAACATGCTGAACAAGGAGATAGAATCCCTGTTGTTGAATTGTTTCAAGCATGAGCTTAGACAGTCCTTTTTGAATTCATATGACCCACATTGTAATTAAAGTACTTATGATATTCTACATTGAACATTTCATGAATATTGTCGCCTCGGTATGACCTACACAGTTGGCCTTCTCAGACAATTATGTTCCGATGTATCGCGCCTGTTCTCGGAGGGCCTTTGGGAATGCGAATGTGCTCGCCTAGCCCTAGATGTTTTCAATATTTTTTTTTGCTGTTTTTGCTATTTTTGCTTGTTTCACTTTGTATATCATCTTACGTTAGGCCTTCTTGCCGACCTATTATTATTGTTACGTCCTTCACCATTGCAACCATTTCAATCAAATGTTAGTTTTATTTAGGGGAACCTATAATCTACAAGCTGAGCTTTTTAATAGGTTCCTCACATTTCACCCTGTATAACCTGCTATTCAATACAATTAATTTTGACGTCTTTACAAAGAATTGATTATATAATGTAATACTTTTAGTATATTTCATATTATATTCTAATTTTGTCAATTATGTTAATTCTAATTTCCTGAAATGTGACACAAAATAATCTTGAAACTTGAACTTGAACTAAATACATGTATATTTCATAGTTTTGAATATCATACCTTTTGGATTATCTTTCATCTTGACTACTTCCTCCTTATTGTTCTTCTTCTTGTTGTTGTTGTTCTTCTTCTTCTTCTTCTTCTCCTCCTCCTCTTCCTCCTCGTTGTTCTTGTGGTTCTTGTTCTTCTTGTTGTTGTTCTTCTTCTTCCTCTCCTCCTCCTCATCCTCTTCCTCCTCGTTGTTCTTGTGGTTCTTGTTCTTCTTGTTGTTGTTGTTCTTCTTCTTCTTCCTCTCCTCCTCCTCCTCCTCCTCCTCCTCCTCCTCCTCCTCCTCTTCCTCTTCCTCTTCCTCTTCCTCTTCCTCTTCCTCTTCCTCTTCCTCCTCCTCCTCCTCCTCCTCCTCCTCCTCCTCTTTCTCCTCCTCCTCCTCCTCCTCTACTGATCTGTCTTTGTCTCCCATGTCTGCCATTTCTTTGCCTGTCAACGCTGCTTTATACAGGTCTATTTCCTTTCCGCCCCTCTCTATGTATGCCTTGTATACGTCGGGAGGAATACCAACCATCAGCATTCTATTGATGTCATCAGCAGTCTGCAGAAAGATATAGAGAAAATAACATTGGTCTTCATAATAGAAATGTGGAAGTTCGCATAAATTTGGATTGCTAGCTTCAGTCTCTGATATCGACGGTTGTTCCACTGAGATTACATCTGGCTCCTTTGACAGCCTCTATACATAGACTGAAGTACGTCCTATGGGTAGTGTGGGGAATGAATGGTTCGGTTCGGTTCGGCCGGACCGCGATGAATGAAATATGCTACAAGTTTTTCACTCTTTACGTCTTCACATATCCACTTTGGCTGCAATATTACACTGGATAATATTTAAGATGAAAAATAACACAGAAATATCTACTTTGACTTACGATAGCTTGCTCATTTAGATCCTAAATTAATGATTAATCCGAGAAAGTCTCGTAGTCAACATGATTTGTTGTCAGCCATATTGGTTTTAGTTTTTAGCCAGCCAGGCACGCCGGAAGCAGTTTGGGATTGGAGGTGGGGGGGGGGGGGGGGGGGGGCAAACATTTCAGGGGGCTCATGCACCTTCCAGGGGCAGTGGCGTAATGAGCAAAAACGTTTAGAAGGGGGGGGGGGCAGAAGAAAAATCTGCATCACCACCACTCTTACACGTTACATGCAGGCCGCGCGGAACTTTTCTCAAAGTGGAGTATTAACGATCGGGTAGAAATAATAATAATATTTGCTTCATGATTTGAACAAGAAATGATAATAAATATGAAGTAAAGAGTCCAAAAAATAGGATTTTGTCTTAAGTTAAGTGGCCGAAAACCCCCTCCTTTACTCTATAGATCTAACAGTTAGGCCTAGGCCTAAATAATATAGATCTAGTATAAATCTAGATCTATGCCATGTACCGGGTAGCGTTATTTTTTTATGCGGCACAGATTGGGGCTTTTTTTTTAAAGGGGTCTTGATTTACAGACTAATAGTCGTGTGCGTACTAGACAGTATAAGTAGTAGAGGTCTGTTTTTAATAGTGTTACATTTAATCCACTACCGCATGAAAAATCATTACATCAACAATTAAAATCAAATTGGAAATCTGAAGAGGAGGCAGCACGTCAATAAGGAAAACATCACAATAATTAGTCAATAAAACTTAACTAACTTAAGCGAAGAGGAATGTTATCTAAAGTAACACATAGTTCGCGATGGATATACAAACTTCTTCGCAGCGCTAATGCGCTAGCGAATATGACTAGTCTCACGTACGTGCAGACACTATTCAGAAGGGAAAGAACGTACTTCCCATAGGTTTAACACGCGCCATGCCCCAATCTGTGCCGCATAAAAAATAACGCTACCGGGTACCGTACAAACTGAGTGGCATGCCGTGATACGTGAACGAGTGGAGAAGTGCAATGGCTTCACGAGAACTTGGCTAATTGTACCTGTGACAAACTTTTCGGGTAGTTTAAAGCAACGTTTCTGTGTGAAGTAACTTACCCAAGTTTCAATATCACGATCATTTGTCGAGGACGAGGCCATCATGGAAAAATGAACTTGAACGTATCCGAAGACCTACAAGCGGCCGCGAGGTCAATCGTTGCAGACAGACCAACGATGTACGGAGTGCCGCTGCATGTTTATTTTCATGCTATACTATAAATAATACTTTATTACATACCGCCGGTAAATGTTACTTAAGACTTTACAAACCTCATCCAATTATTTTTCTTAATTTAGAATTCAGTATCAATCGTTAACTTGACATTGTTATATTCCGCTCCATTAATTGAATTAAAAAAATACAGAATTCAAGTCGAGAAAGATTGATTGCACAAACGGTATTCCATAATAAAGAGAAGACTGGTAAAGATCCTTTCTACATAAAATGCCGTCGACTTAGTCTAAGTCGGCGACATTCTGTCGTGTACTTATACAAAAATTATGCTATAAGTGCGCGTCCATGTGAGTGAATTGACCAGTGACGCCAACTTATAAATAAATGGCGCGGACTTAGGACGCGGACTTAGTATTTGACGACTGGTACTTAGTAATCCGTCTCTCTCTCTCGCTCTGTCTCCCTTCCTCCCTCCCCTCTTCTATTTCAATCTCCGAAGCCTACTTTTCCATGATTACCTCATTCTTCTCACCCATATATTTTGATTCGTCTATTAAACTAAGTCTAATTCGTTCTTTTGACTGGGCTCACAAAGGGGGTGACACCCAGGCTTACATCCATAATTGTGACGGGGGTAACACAGTTTCAGCCCCCTATGACTAGGATTAAGTGGCTACGCCACTGGTGATATTTGACTTTGGTCAGTTGTCCAAGTCCTCTCCTCCTCTCTGGCTTTTGTTCTTTGCCTCTTTTCAATTTCATCTGTTTGATGGTTCTTACCAGTCGGTGAAATTCTCAGAAAATTGTCTTTTTTAACAACGGTTGCAAAATGATTATGATTACATTCTATGCGGATACACAGGTTATGAAAGTGGAAATAATTAGTCTGGGCTATTATGTTGACCTTTCCTCTGCATAATATCTGTATCTTGGCTCACTCCATTTTATTGAATATTAAAATTGTTATGATATTCCAAATGATACATACATAATATTTAGAGGTGTAGTGGTCAAGATGATATGTCAACGGCCGAACTGTGGATTACATGGTTCGAGGTTCGAGTCCCGCCGAGGCACAAAATTAATGTCATTTGGCAAGACACTAACCTACATTTTCCACTCTCCACCCAGGTGTTAAATGGGTACCCGGTAGGATGCGAACGTTAACAAGAATGGAATGGGAAGTGTGCGCATGTCAAATGTCCGGAATCCTCCCGAGAGCGGAGTGTGTGCACTATCATGTGCAGATTATTAATTCAATCCAATGACCGCAGGGTAAAAATAGTTGCAATGTAAAGCTCTTAGAAACATATTATTTAGCGCTATACAAATGTGACTATAATGTTATTATTATCATTATCATTCAAGTTATAATTGTTTGTTCCTATAAAATGCAATGTATATCCATGTGCAATTCAGTATATGTAACTGCGATGCATGATTCAATAAAAAACATACCATACAAGCGTAATCAAAATAATACCCAGAATATAACAAAATAAAGATTAGACACTGTAATAAAAACAAAAACTATTTCCACATTTTTTTGTGGTTTTTGACAAGAGGAGGGGGAGAATTGCCTATTTTTTAAATCAAAATTTCATGCAAATCCTTTAAAGGTAATACAAAGTTTTGGTATGGGGTAATGAATTTGGTTCAAATGAACATATTGGGAGCATATGCGATCCTACAATATTCAGTGTTTGTTGTCGCCGTTGAAATCGAGTCTAAAGTTATGAAATTGTAAATAATAAACTCTTTGTGTTTAATAGCTTCCTCTCAAGGTCAAGATATTAATTGAAAGATTAAACGAGAACTTGTTTGAGATTTGATCTCAATTATATAAGTAATATAAATGAGGGTTTACGTTAAATGAGACCCCGTTAGTGCGCATGCGCTAATCAGCAATATTCGTAGATAGCCGAGGATGTGCCTACTGAACCAAACAGAAAGATAACGAGAACTGTAATTAATAACAATACCCAGCACTAGGGAGGGTAAGGGAGGGACGTAAACCCTCATTTATATTACTTATATAATTGAGATCAAATATCAAACAAGTTCTCGTTTAATCTTTCAATTATACTACGTAATACCAATTTCGGGATTACGTTAAATGAGATTTCGAAGCTCAGTAGGCCATCCGAACCAGTGCTCAACACAATAGTATACATTATTGGGTTAAATAGCAAGATAAAAAGGTAAACCAGCTGACCTTATAAATGCGATGCCAAAACTAGGGCATCCTTTAGGACGTCATGATTGCACCTGTGAAGTTAACGTTCCTGTTCTCCACTGGTTTCATGTAATAAGTTCGAAACGTCCGTTCAGAAGACCAGCCTGCCTGGGCTAGTATATGCTTGATAGGCAGATTTGTACTGTTTGCCGCCGAAGTTGAAGCAGCTCTAGTAGAATGAGCTTTGTAGATTTCTGTGTCGATCCCTGCCAAGGTCAACGTTTCCTTCACCCATCTGGCGATGGTCTGCGTAGTAACGCGTTTGTGCGGTTTCTTGAAGCTGATGAACAGATAGCGTTCCTGTCCCCTGACGCTCTCCGTTCTGCGCAAGTAGTGCCGCAAGTAGTTAAGTACACATAACCTCCTGTCTGGAGGATATGCCTTCATTTTCAAGTTGAAGTTCACATTCCCCGGTCTCGTTTGCTTTAGGAGGTCCTTAAAAATGAACAGAACTTCGCTGCCCTTGATTTTCATGTAGTCAAGATGCAAGCTGTGCAGTGACTGGACCCGCTGGGCCGAGATCAGCGCCATAAGTGTGCAAAGTTTCATAGTCAAAGTTTTTAACGTGAGCGAATTCGCTGGTGCCCACTTTCGTAGATAATTAAACACTATGTTCACATCCCAAATCTCCTTATATCTTGGCGCCGGAGGGCGCAATTGGAATGCTCCTTTACAAAAACGACTAATAAGAGGATGAGTTCCAACTGTACGTGACGAATCCTCAAGTACTAGAAATGCAGACAAGGCGCTGCGTGCAGAATTTATAACACTATAACTAGCTCTTTCACTTTCAAAGAGTTCTGACAAAAAATCAATTACATCATTGGATCTCGCCTGGAGATAGTTTAAGCCTTTTTTATGGCAGTATTTCTTCCATTTCCTTATGTAAACGGCATAGTTCTTTGTCGTTGATGCTCGCCACGATGCTGCTATTACATTGATCGCTCTTGCACTCAAACCTTTACTTTCTAGTGGCTGGCGCAGCACCTGCAACAAAGCAAATCAAGTTGATTATTAAGCGGGTGTGGCTCATTTGTAATAGGCTGTGCTAGTAAGTTTGGCCTTCTAGCTATGAACATTGGCTCCCCAATAATCATACCCTTCAAAAGAGGGAACCATGGTTGGGTAGGCCAGTTTGGAACTACTAGTAGGCCCGTTGCATCATCGCATTTAATCTTTTGTAAGCATTTTGCGATGAGGCAGAAAGGTGGGAAAGCGTAGAAACTTAATGGTTTCCAGTCGATTGTGAAAGCATCAACTGTTTCAGCTCCAGGGTCAGGCAGCCATGAGATGTATCTGTCAACTTGCTTATTTAATCTTGATGCAAATAGGTCTATTTCTGGGGAACCAAATTGCTGAGCAATTTCTTTGAATGCATCTGTATTTAGCATCCACTCTGTCTTGTGGTTAAAGTGTCTAGACATGTGGTCTGCCTCTGTGTTTAGTTTCCCTGGTAAATGGGCAGCTGATAGCCATATGTTCCTACTCATGCACCATTCCCAAATGTGTTTGGCTGCCTCATTGCAATCTGCGGACTTGCAGCCCCCCATATTGTTAATGTATGATACTGCGGTTACATTATCAACACGGAGTAGTACATGCACATTTTCCACATCAGCACAGAAGGATTGAACGCCAAACCCGGCAGCGACTGTTTCAAGGTAGTTTATGCCATAATTTCTTGCTTTGTGCAATTCTTTTTCATTCCATCTACCACCTGTGCATGATTGGAGGTTAGTAGCACCCCAGCCAGCCCCACTGGCGTCCGTGCGCAACTCAAGGCCTGGTTTCGGTCTTCTTATTGGAGCGAATGAAGACGTTACATGCTCGACCCACCATTGAAGTTCACCCTTGGCTTCAATTGAAGTGTCATTTTTCTATCGAAATGACCTCTGTTTGCTTTTAGTGCTGCAATTTTGTCTCTCTCTAAAGTACGATAGAAGAGAGGGCCATATTGGACTGCTGGGAAAGTTGAAACGATCTTTCCAATAACCCTGGCAACGTGCCTTATTGAGGGCTCTTTAGTGTCAATAAGCTCTTGACAGAGGCGTTCGACTTCGAGCACCTTGCTTTCTGGAAGCCTAATTTGCATAGTATTTGTATTCAGAACAAAGCCAAGGAACGTTATCTCTTTGGTGGGGGTAAGTACCGATTTTTCAGGGTGAATAATGAACCCGAGTTGTGCAAGGATGTCAGTGGTAGCCTTAACAGCTGCTTTGAGCTTTTCCTCATTTTCTGCAATGAGGATTGTGTCATCCAAATATCCTACCACAATGTGACCAGCTTGTCTGAGCTTAGAAAAAACTGGCTTTAGTAATTTTGTGAATAGCATTGGTGCTGTACTGAGACCATTGGGCAGTGCTTTGAATTGCCAACATTGACCATTGACAATAAATTTGAGGTATTTCCTATCCTCTTGGTGGATCGGTACTGTATAATATGCATCTCTGAGGTCGACAGAGGCTAGAAAATTGTCAGGGGATACAAGATCCAGCACAGTGTGGATATTATCCATCTTAAAATGCTGATACATCATGCATTTATTCAATTCTGAAAAATCAAGGATTAGACGTACACCTCCAGTTCTTTTTGGCGTAGTAAAAATATTAGAAATGAATTCACCCTCTTCATGTACACAGGGCTCAATAACATTTTTACGATGGAGGCTAGTAATTTCTACTTGAATGCGCTTAGCATCCGGGACGCTCCGTTTATAGCTGTTAATGGCAGTTTTAGGGAACTACGCCATCTACGGCGAGACAGAGAAAGTTCAGAGAAAGTGTTTTCGGAGTTTCGAGGCCATCTGTTTAACCATTGTTTATCACGTTTTGAAGACTGTTACCATGGAAATGTGTTGTACCACAAGATCAAGGATGTGTTGGACCCGTGCAAATTCATTTGGAGGCACGGATGTGGCAAATAAAGGCGTTTAAATAATGCAAACTTTCGGTGCACGAGACCTCAGTCATTTTACGTCACATGTGTGTGGTATGTACATTGAACTATGAATGAAAACGTAGACGAAGATGGCGCTATATTAAATGGATGCAAGAGTGTATGGAGCGATGTGTAGACCCAGGCGTTGAAACTCATGCTGGATGTCGGGATCCATCGACATTATAACAGTTGAAAACTAGCAGAACTTGAAAATGAACTTATGAAGTACTGTTAAGACTATATTGAAAGATAAATTGAAGCCCAGTTTTGTGGAACTTATGACTTGAAGTACAAATGGTAGCTGGTTTATGATTTCATTGGAGCAATGTTTGCAGATTATGAGCTTACAATGGCGGAAAGCAATGATGATTTGGCATGGCTGTCATCAGCCCAAGCCCGTACTAGTAATCAGAACGAAAAACCAGACCAAACTACGCATGTAATTACACATACTGGCATATCTGGAGAAACAAGATCAACTCCACATGAAGAAAGTCGGGCATCAGACATGATATGGATACAATCTGAGTATGAAACAACAAGGTATGATGACGTGAAATCTAGTGACAGTGTGTCAAATATTGGACCGGCAACTGCAAGCTTCTTACCAAGAAGGAGGGATTCACGTGCTCAGTCTGTCACCAGCAATGCGAGTAGTACCAGAAGTTCTGCGTCACAGGCTAGGATTGAAGCTGCTGCGAGGCAAGCAGAACTAAGAATAAAGGCTGAAGCCTTACAGATGAAACATGATTTGGACAATGAAATGCAGCTCATCCAGAGAAGGAGGGAGCAGCTTGAGCTACAGACTGAGATAGCTGCAACAAACGCCAGACTTGCAGCCATTGAAAATATAGAGGCGGAAAGTCAGCAAAGGCAGGTTGTAGAAGATCTTCGCCCAGAATACGAGGTTAAATGTGATATTCCAGCTACACCAGGACGTGCAGAAACACATGGAAGACCAAGTGTAGAGAATTATCAAACAAGTACAGCCATTCCGCCAGACACTCCAACGAAGAAATTTGATCTCACTGCCTACTTAATGCAGCAGAATGAGGTAGTGAGGCAGCAGAATGATCTGACAAAGGTGCTGGTAGAGTGTCACATGAGATCTTCCCTACCACAAAGAACACTTACTCCATTTCATGGTAATCCGCTGGAGTACAATGCCTTCCTGAGAGCCTTCCAACATAGCGTCGAAGAAAAGACTAACAATCCCAAAGACAGGCTTTACTACCTCGAACAATACACAAGAGGTGAGGCAAACACCATGGTGCGCAGCTGCATGTGCAATGTGAATGTTGAGGCAGCATACGCAAAGGCAAGAGAAATGTTGGAAAAGGCCTTTGGAAATAAATATCGCATCACAGACGCCATTATAGGAAAGGTAGAGGACTGGCCGGAAATAAAGGCTGATGAGGTAGAAAAACTGACCAGTTTTTCTTTGTGCCTGACAGAGTTGCTCAACACAGCAAGAGATCTAGGACAATGCCATGAGATCAATCATTCCCACAATATCCGGATGGTGGTGTCCAAGTTGCCATACCGCCTACGGGAGAAGTGGCGTCAAAGGGCAGACTACATACAAGAGGAAAGGGGCCTGTCCATTCAGTTTGCCGATGCAGTATCCTTTGTGTCCAAGGAGGCTCGAGTGCTCTCAAATCCTGTATACGGGAATATTAAAGGGCCACAAAGGAAGACAGAACCCAGCCCTACGAATGCAAAGCCAAGAAATGAAAGGCGTGGCTTTTCTGCAAATGTAAACCAGCCAGACAACGTGTCAGTCAAACCAGAACAGTACTGTCTTTACTGCAAGACATCAACCCACATGTTAGACAGCTGTAAGAGACTTGGAGGCAAACCATACGGAGAACGTCTGCAATTTTGCAAGTCCCAGGGACTTTGTTACTCATGCCTGAAGAAGTCTTCGCATTTTGCAAGGGATTGCAAAAACAGGCTGGAATGTGCTGTGTGCAATTCGTCGCACCCTACGATTTTGCACAAGCAATACCAACAATACCAACGGGCGCCCACCAACCAAGAGCCACCACAAGAGCAAGCTACTAGTAATCAAGTGCCACACGAAGAGGAAGCCTCGGCAGTAGCAGATGAATCCATCTCAACCGAAAGGGTTAAACGAAGCTTGACCAGCATGGAGGAAGGATCGAACACACTCCCTATCATCATTCCAGTAACTCTACGATCCAGAACTACTGGTAGAAAAATAAGAACCAATGCCTTTCTCGACAATGGGAGTAATGCAGTGTTCTGCACACAAGAAGTCAAGGAGAGCTTGCAGCTTACTGGCAGGAAAGGGAGGATTCAGCTTCAAACCCTGACGGAGGATAGGCTTACCAATTGTGAGGTTATCAGTGACTTAGAGGTACTAGGCTTGGAAGAAAAAACAAGCATCAACATTGACGAAGCATATGTGCAGGCCATTCCAATCAGCAAAACAGAGGTGCCATCATCCGCAGAATTGAATAAGTACTCGTATCTTCGTGGGATTCAACTTCCAGAACTCGATGCAGAAGTGGGCCTGTTGATAGGGAACAACATTCCTGAAGCTGCAGAGCCCTTAGAAGTGATTAACAGTCGAGATGGTGGCCCGTTTGCTTTCAGGACGGTACTAGGATGGGCAGTGTGTGGTGCAAAGAGAGCCAATCGACCCCAACGGATTTCATCTCACCGGATTTCGGTGAAAACTGACCTAAATGAACAGATGATCAGCATGTTCAACCGGGACTTCAGTGAGCGGTTAATTGAGGATACTCCTGAACGATCAATACAGGACCAACGGTTCTTGAACATTGTGGAAGGTTCACTACAGCATGTTGATGGACACTTCGAGATTGCCATGCCACTCAAGAACAAGAATGTCTCTTTACCAACAAACAAGCCACAAGCTGAGCAACGTCTACAACACCTGCGAAGGAAATTTGAAAGACAGCCACCCTTCCGTGAAGAGTACATGAAATTCATGGGAAAGGTTATGGACAGAAAATTCGCAGAGAAGGTCCCGGAAGATGAGATTCAGAGAGATGATGGAAGAGTGTGGTACGTTCCACATCATGGCGTCTTCCACCCACAGAAACGGAAGTTGAGAGTCGTGTATGACTGCGCAGCATCGTACAAAGGCCGGTCACTGAATACAGAACTCTTACAGGGGCCGGATCTGACAAATAGCCTCGTTGGTGTTCTTATCAGGTTTCGGCAGGACAAGGTGGCTGTAATGGCGGACATAGAAGCCATGTTCTCTCAGGTTCGAATCCCCAAGGATGATAGGGATCTCCTGCGATTTCTGTGGTGGCCTGAAGGAGACATCCAAAGACCAATTGAGGAGCATCGAATGACTGTGCATGTCTTTGGGGCAACATCATCACCTGCATGTGCCAACTATGCATTGAAGCGCACTGCAGATGGCCAGAAAGAAGATGTTGCAAAGATCATCAAGCACAACTTCTATGTTGATGACTGCCTCTACTCAACTTCTACAGCAAAGAAGGCCACAGAACTCTCCGAAGATCTGCAGGAAGCCTGTAGAAAAGGAGGATTTCACCTCACTAAATGGATCAGCAACGACAGAAAAGTCATAGAGGCCATCCCCAAGGAGGAACGGGCAAGTGGAGTCCAAGAGCTGATATTCGACAAGGAAAAATTACCACAAGAAAGGGCACTTGGAATTATCTGGTGTGCGGAATCAGACTCATTCAGTGTCAACATTCAAACCAAGCCACGTCCTTTGTCGAAAAGAGGAATGCTATCAAGTCTGAGTTCAGTTTATGACCCCCTTGGATTTGTAGCCCCAGTCATCCTAGTAGCCAAGGCTCTTCTTCAAAATCTGTGCAGAAAGGGAATTGGCTGGGACGAGGAAATCCCCAGAGCAGAAGCTGAACTATGGAAGGAATGGTTGGCAGATCTTCCAAGGCTGTCAGAGTTCAAGATGGATAGATGCCTTAGACCATCAGGATATGAGCAGGCAGAGGTCTCCTTACATCACTTCGCTGATGCCAGTGAGGTTGGCTATGGGACGGTCTCCTACCTTAGACTTGTCAACAATAAGAGAGAGACAACGGTTTCCTTCGTCATGAGTAAAGCAAGAGTGGCACCAATCAAACAAGTCTCCATCCCTAGAATGGAGTTGACAGCTGCATGTGTTGCCGTGCGAGTTAACCAAATGCTCAAAAGGGAACTGACAATACAGGTGAAGGAAACATACTACTGGACAGATAGTATGACTGTTCTGCGCTACATCCAGAATGAAACAGCAAGGTTTCAAACATTTGTAGCCAACAGGTTAGCAGTTATTCATGACGGGTCCATTCCTGACCAATGGCGCTATGTGAACACCAGCCTCAATCCAGCTGATGTTAGTTCGAGAGGGATGAAGGTGCAAGAATTCTTGCTAAGAGAAGATTGGAAGAACGGCCCAGAGTTTCTTTTGCACTCAGAAGAAGATTGGCCCAAGACAAATGATGAAGTCACAGATGATGTAAACGCACCACTTGAAATCAAGAAGAACTGTATGATGGGTTCAACAAAGACTGGAGGAGAAGAGTGCGCCGTGAACAAGTTGATATCACACTACTCAGATTGGACAAGATTACGAAGGGCAGTTGCTTGGTGGCTAAGGCTCAAAGAAAAGCTGAAGGAAAGGGCCAAGTTGTCCTCAGATAAAGTGTGTACTGGCACCCTTACAGTAGCAGAAGTGAATGGTGCAGAACTGGCTATTGTCCGGTGGGTGCAATTTGAGTCCTTCCAGGAAGAAATAGAAGCCTTAAATCAGAAAGGAAATCAACAGTCAGGAAAGGACATACGCAAGGGCAGCAGCATCATAAAGCTAGATCCAGAACTGCATGACAAAGTACTGAGAGTTGGCGGACGACTAAGGAATGCCGAGATTGATGGAAATGCAAAACATCAGGTGATCTTGCCCAAAAGGCACCATGTGTCTACCTTGATAGTAAGACATGTTCATCAAAGTGTAGCACATCAAGGTCAAAACCATGTGCTAGCAGAACTTCTTCAGAAGTATTGGATAATTGGAGCAGGTGTGCTGACAAAGACAATCATCAGAAAATGCGTTACATGCAGAAGGTACCAAGCCAAAACAAACACACAAAAGATGGCAGATCTTCCAAGGCCTAGGGTTGCAGCATGTGAACCACCCTTCACATATACAGGCATGGACTATTTCGGACCTTTCGAGACGAGGCGTGGTCGAAGCATGCAGAAACGTTATGGTGTTGTGTTCACCTGTATGACCAGCCGAGCGATACACATAGAAGTGGCAAGCAGCTTGGACACCAGTTCTGCCATAGATGCCATAAGACGATTTGTTAGTCGAAGAGGTTCTGTCAAGACAATGTATTCAGACAATGGCACAAATTTGGTGGGTGCCTGTAGTGCATTGAAGCAGGCTCTACAGGAATGGAGTCAGGAGCAGATCATGAACTTTTGCTGTAATCGTGGAATTCAGTGGAATTTCAATCCACCTGCTGCATCACATTTTGGAGGAGTATGGGAACGACAAATAAGAACTATCAGAAAAATCCTTCATGCCATACTACATGAGCAGTACTTGAAAACTGCCCAGAGTGATGAACAGCTTCACACTTTAATGTGTGAGATAGAGGCAGTTATAAACAGTCGGCCCCTAACCAGAGCTTCAAATGACCCCAATGACCTGGATGTCATTACACCTAATCATCTACTACAGGCCAAGATGACTACAAGTCCACCCCCAGGGCGCTTCTCAGAGAAGGATGTATACTCTAAGAAAAGATGGCGGCAGATGCAGTTACTAGCAGATACCTTCTGGCGGAGATGGGTGCGTGAGTACCTTCCTACCTTGCAGCAACGGCAGAAGTGGGCCCAACCAAATCGCAGTCTACAAGTGGGAGACGTCGTCTTGATTGCTGATAAGGACGCGCCTAGATGTTCCTGGCAGATGGGACGAGTGGAGGAAGTATATCCGGGTAAAGATGGTCTAGTTCGCAGTGCAAGGATAAAGACAAAATCCACAACAC
Source organism: Strongylocentrotus droebachiensis (assembly GCA_035222895.1). Taxonomy (NCBI): domain Eukaryota; kingdom Metazoa; phylum Echinodermata; class Echinoidea; order Camarodonta; family Strongylocentrotidae; genus Strongylocentrotus; species Strongylocentrotus droebachiensis. The sequence goes on along the minus strand of JAVYIG010012450.1, from coordinate 15,185 downwards.
TCACGAGGCCAGTGATAAAGCTGTGTTCGCTCCTGGAAGCAGAATAGTGCTCAACATGTATCTTTTTTTTTGGTGAAGTTTGGATCACTGTGAATTTAATTTGGATCAAAAAAAAATTGGAGCCTTGCTACCGCCATGTGGAATGTGATAAAGTACCTTTGTGAAATTGGTGCGAGCCAAGCGCCGCCAATGAAATTTTTTTTCTCATCAACGTCGACTTTTGCAACCGCCATGTGGAATGTGATATAATACTTTGTGAAATGGTGCGAGCCAAGCGCCGCCAATGAAAATTATTCTGTGATCAACGTGAATTTATTTGGATCAAGAGCATTTTCAGCAACTATGAAGCACCGAGTGTTAAAAGCAATTCATAAATCGCGAGTCGAGTTCCTTCCGTGACGGAGAATAATTTGGATTGTGATAAAATACATTTGTGAAATTGGTGCGAGCCAAGCGCCGCCAATGAAAATTATTTTGTGATCAACGTCAATTTATTTTGGATCAAGAGCATTTCCAGCAACATTAAAGCACCGTGTGTTGAAAGCAATTCATAAATCGCGAGTCGAGTTTCTTCTGTGATGGAGAATAATCTACTCCATCAGATAAACAAGTTGGATGCAGATTCAAGTGTTTGAAGCGTGATAAATGATCAGCTGATAAAGTAATTTCAGAAGAATCTCACTAACTGCAAACTTCGAACAAAAACAAGACATATGAAGAACAATTTGTGATGTCCATGTTCCATAAACTTTCAGACTTTCAGAGAATAGCAACAAGACAGGAGGACATTATATAAAATGTTTACATTGAATGAGTATTTAAAATTTTGTGAAATTGAATAAGTTTTTTATTTTTTATGTTTTGTCATGCTAAACAATGTTTTTAACGTTTGATAAAATTGCAAAATTATGTTTTGTATTTTGGCAGGTATTAAAGCACAAGTGGTGCAGTGACACTATTTGTTTTTTGATCAGCCACCTCGATTTCATATAATTCAGATTTGGAATTATCAGTTTGGAGAAAGTTTTAGATTTCCAAAGGTAGATATGCATTTTGTGCAGGAACAATGGCTGACTTGTTCAATTCAAATTAGTGTTACTTACAGGTTGTAATACATGTACAATGTAGCTGTGTTTGTACGTAGGTTGGATTCCATGTCACACCAAAGCTGGATAAAGTTGAACTTGTTTTGTGAATTTGTTGGGATAAAAAGACCATTAGAGTAATCACTAGAAAGAAGTGCACATACAATTTGGTGATGTGAATTATTGTTACATTGTTACATTTGTTGAATACCTGACAACAAGACATTGTCATACAGGTGTATATGTTTTCTAACATTTGTAAGACAGATTGTATATCAATTAATAATTGTACCAACTTTAATAACAAAGATTTCTTAAATGATGAGTTTGTTTAAAGTCGTAGTTTACTCAGCATAATGTTTGTTGACAATACATCATAGTTGTTTGTTTGTACACAGTACCATGTGAACATAGAAAGAGTTGAGAATATATGACGAAAGTACCGTCAATCCCTGTTTAAGCAAACACTGGGATCAGAACACATTATTATAGCCATGGGAGTTTATGTATTATGTTTATTATATCAAAGGCTCATGGTTTTGAATGGCTTTGTTGTAAGGTATTATTGATTTTAACTTTAGGTTAAAAACTGATATACAATGGTATAATTGGTTAATGTATCTAATAGTTAGGGAGTAAACTGAAGTTATGATAATTTCAAGACTTGTACTTTATTGATGTGAAGATATTGCATGGTTAATGAATGTTTGATAATTTGACTGGAATGCAATTTTAAAGAAATCAGTTTTTTGTTCTGAGACACAGTTAAATGTTTTTTGTTTGTTTTTTGATAATTACCAATGGCAAGGTATAACATTGGTTTGTTGAGTGAAGAGCTTGTATTCATAATGTATTAAGGGGGAAATCTACATTAGTAACGAATACCGGTAGGTTAATAAGTAAGTTGACTAGTGTTTGTTTAATTTCTTTTGCAAAAAAAAAAAAAAAAAAAAAAAAAAAAAAAATACCAAAAACGAAACAAAACAACAAAAAAAGTGTACTTACAGATGAGAATTTGCATAGTTGCATGAATATGCAGCTACTTACGCATTATAGTTTGACTTGCAATTTTGTTGGCTACATGATGGTAAATTGTTGAGGGAACGCAAGAAGCATTTATTGGCGAGTAGTGGTTTATCATGAATTCAGGTCAATGGTTTTCGATCATGTGTGAGTTTCGCTATTAGATTAATGAAGCAGGATATTCTTTAGAAACATACAGGCTAGTATGCATGCTGGCATTTTAAGGTTTGAGAATAATCACTTTGGGAATAATTGTTTGTTATGCAAGGAATACAATGACCATTGTTTGTGTGAAGGACACCTGAGGCAGAGATGCATTACTCATAGTAAAGTTAAAGGTACATGTATGGTATCACATTCATCATAAAGTGTCTTTATAGTAGTAAGACGACTTACAGGTTTAAGTTCAGAGTTGATACATTTGTTGTTGAAGTAAGGATTAGTAATTGTATTGTTTAAAGTGAAGACAATTAAGGGGCCGGAATGTTAATGGCAGTTTTAGGGAACTACGCCATCTACGGCGAGACAGAGAAAGTTCAGAGAAAGTGTTTTCGGAGTTTCGAGGCCAGTGGAAAGGCATATTAGTTTTCAACCTCTAGTTATCTGTTTAACCATTGTTTATCACGTTTTGAAGACTGTTACCATGGAAATGTGTTGTACCACAAGATCAAGGATGTGTTGGACCCGTGCAAATTCATTTGGAGGCACGGATGTGGCAAATAAAGGCGTTTAAATAATGCAAACTTTCGGTGCACGAGACCTCAGTCATTTTACGTCACATGTGTGTGGTATGTACATTGAACTATGAATGAAAACGTAGACGAAGATGGCGCTATATTAAATGGATGCAAGAGTGTATGGAGCGATGTGTAGACCCAGGCGTTGAAACTCATGCTGGATGTCGGGATCCATCGACATTATAACAATAGCGTTTAGCCTTTAATTCATGCAAGTCTTTAATTTTTTCTACATCAAACTCGATCTTGTATCCCGAGACAGCCCTAATAACAATAGGGTCTGTTGTTAGCTCTTGCCAATTTTTCCTAAAATACCTCAGTCGACCGCCCACTGGGGGAACACTACATGTACTACTAGTACTAGCATTAGTCAAATCATTTTCGCTAAAAATGTGATCAGAGTGTGATTCACTGACCTTGTCGTGACTTGGTCTTGGGAGTTCTACTTCCTCCTCTGCTGGCCCATGGGACCCCTCTGGGCACCTGGCGCTTGCATTTGAGGCTGGTTCGGAGCCTGAGACTGAGTGTACGGAGGCAGTCTGCCCCTCCTGTTCTGTCTGTACCCTAAAAAAGGGCCACCCTGCGATCCTGACATTGGCCTGCTATACCCGTGGGATTGGCTCTGTGAGCCCCAGCGGTGCCCCGGTGCATTGTAGCCACGTCCCCGGTAGGGATGCGAAGCAAAGCGGTGTTTGAATTTGTCCCTCATCACACCGGCCGCTGCCAGTTGCTGATCTTTGAGATCCTTCACCTGCTTTCCAAGATCATCACCAAACAAAAGTCTAGTAGCTGGCAGAGTAGGTTTGCACAGATGCGTAAACCTTGCATTCAAGTCAGGTTTTATGAGCTCTTTTCTCAGGCAGTTCAGTTCAAAGTTAGCGTTGCAAATCAACGCCAAAGCATCTTGCTGTGTATCAGTTATACCGCCCGTAGAAACGGAGCGGGCAAATGCATTGATGCCATGAGTGAGTGATTTTTGGACTCGCTGTAACTTCAAGTCACGGCTCTTTGTCATCGGAGGTAGATTGTCCCATATCACAGGGTTCACCTTTGGTGCCTCTATAATCTGACAATTGCTTGGAGCTGGGTATTTAGCAGTTACTTCATCAAGAACTTTCCCCTCCAATTGGTGTGTCATGAGATATGAAGTAGATTGGGCTATCTCCTCATCAATAGGATCTCCGATATCCGATGCCATTGCAAATTTTGCGGCGATCGAGGGAATGACAAAGTTATCAGGTTGAGGCATGTCTGAGTCAAAATTCTCTTCCTCCGAGACGGCGCCCGCTTCGGTTGCATCCGCGGGTAGACCGTAAAAATCCATGAGCCCGGTGGGCGGTATGTCATTCCCGTGGTCGAACGGAGGCCGTTGCACATAGTCTTCCCCGCCGGTAGCCCCGGTGGAGCCGCGAGACGAAGACGGGTGTGAGCTGCCGGTGACAGCCGTAGCATTAGCAGCGGGCAACGCCTCAACCACTCGCGCAAGAAGCGCTTCCATTTTATCAAGTCTGTTATTGAAAGTAGAAAATGGAACCGTTGATTCCACTTTCTGATTCTTCTCGCTCATTGCCTTTGGCTCCGAGTCCGACTTTGTTTTACTTTTAGCTTTCCCCGGCCCACTCTTGCTGACTTTGCCAGCCGTGACTTTGCCACTGGAGTTGGGTAATTTTTTCTTTCCGTCGGAGCCCGTGGCTCCAGCGCTACCAGGCGGTGCCTGGGGTGGAAGCGCGGACGGAGGTAACGCAGCGGTGCTGCTATCCATTTGAGACATTACAATTCTATCGATAAAATATCACTTCAGAAGGGCGTGATTTATAAAAATAAGCGTCTCAAAGTTATCAGTAAATGTCAAGGATGAAACTAATAACGTTTTTTACCTTTGAATTTCGGGGATTGCGTGGATAATAATATCTGAATTCTTGAGCCACAAAGGTGTCCTTTTGGCTCAATAACACGCGACTAACGAATTGCTGATTAGCGCATGCGCACTAACGGGGTCTCATTTAACGTAATCCCGAAATTGGTATTACGTAGTATAATTGAGCTATAAAACAATGTTTCTTGACTAAAATCGACCGATTAGTTATTCCTGTTTGAAAATTATATATCACAACCACATATTCTGAGATTTTCATGGTTGCAGCTACCATTTTACGGCCGTAGACACTATTTGAAATTTATCAAAATTTACCGGAAGCACCGTTAAATTATTATATATTTTTTTGTTGAAAGCAGGAGTGTTTTAGGGGCGAAATTTTCTAGCGCTTATAATACATCCACAGGGGCATCCAAATATATCAAAATTATAAAGAATCACTATCCACCCAATTTTCAAATTTTCCTAAAACTTTGTATTACCTTCAATGTTTACACGTGTCTTAATCTATTGAACGAAGGAAGCTTACTAGTAAGTAGAAGCAATTTGTTCAAAATGATTTGATTTCACACATTATTTTTTAAAGTTTAAATTCTGATAACGAAACAATTGAATTACTGGTAAAAGCAAGTTCATTCATGACTAGTTATGGTCTGCATGATATACAATATTGTACCTGTCTAACGAACTCTGACCATTCATTTCTGATCATGACTTAAATCATAAACCACCGGTAAACAAAAAACAGCTGTACATTTGGAATTTACATGTACCGGTAAGAATTAGAAAGAATTAATCATGTTAATAAAATCAAAAGATCTTTAATTAATTGTCAAGAGTAAGCCCCAAACATGAATTTGTAACAAATGGGAAATGGGATTTTTAGGTTGAAATGTGCAGGATGTAGGCTCAAAGGTAAACTTGAGAAATTATCAGAACATCTGCTATGTATGTGCAGGCTGTGGGCACAAAGGGAAACTTGAAATATTATCAGAACATCTGCTATGTATGTGCAGGCTGTGGGCACAAAAGGAAACTTGAGATATTATCAGGACATCTGATAAAAAGTGAAATGTAGTTTGTAATACTAGTTTGGTATAATCAATTCACATTCGAGTACGGGACCATGGTCCACTGTGATCCATATTGTTCGTTCATAATAAAGATGAAGATATACAGTGCATCCCAGAAAAAACGAAACTAATAATTATCGATATTTTATCATAACTTAAAGGTACTATGTCCCATTTGCAGGCCAAAAACATGAAAAGGTTAAATTCCAACGGCATTTGAAAGATAATACTAATTTAGAACTTCCCTAAAAAAAAGGGGCTTGAAAATGTCTTTAAGTTGGAAAATAACGACTATTAGTTGTTGAATCGACTTAAGAGCTATAGAGCCAGTAAGTAATAGTCTGATTTTCAGACCATTGTACCGAATGGTTGTACGTTTTATGCTGCGCAAAGATTCAATCAGTTTAATTTTGACCATTAGAAGAAGTGGGTAATTGATGTAGAAAAATGCTCATGTACCCTTTACAGCTCATTTTATGTATGTTATTACCAAAGACGAAGAAAAAGCCTGTCAGTCACTCAATAGTGTCTGACACTGAAGTCTAGCAAGTAAATAGGTTTCCTTGCATAATTTAAATATTAGGACACTGCTAGCGTTTAAATTTCACAGATGGGACATACTTGACATATTCATAATTCCTGCAAAGTTCTACAAAATTTGATGTTGGCTGCAAAAGGGACATAGTATCTTTAACTAGATGGAACTTCGACTGCGCGCAGTCGAAAATGATGCCTCCATCATAGAGCAATTTTACAAACCGAAAGAGAATTTTTTTTTCAAATTCAAGTTCAATTGTAATCCATTAACAGGTTCTCAGAATATCGTGATTACAAGCAATTTCTCATAAACATATACAGTGTATGACCCTTTGATCTTTGACCTCATGACTCTAAAATCTACTCAGTTCATTCGCTCTGCAAGATGTCCTGAGTTAAATAGTAATCCATCTGTCAGTTCTAATGAGAATGCGTTCACAAGCTATTTTTGCATACATAATGAGCCCATGACCTTTGACCTTATGAACCAATAATCTACTCAGTTCATTGGCTCTGCAAGATACATAAATGATCTAAGTTTGGCAGGAATCCATCAATCTGTTCTAATGATAATATGATCACAAGCTATTTTTGCATACATAATGAGCCGCATGACCTTTGACCTTGACCTCATGACCCCAAAAACTAATCAGTTCATCAGCTCTGCAAGTAACTTACATGACCTAAGTTTGGCAGGAATCCATCAATCGGTTCTTGAGATAATGCGATCACAAGCTGTTTTTACATACATAATGTGCGCTGTGACCTTTGACCTGTGACCTCGTGACCCTAAAATCTAATCAGTTCATCGGCTCAGCAAGATACATACATGATTAAAGTTTGGCAGGAATCTATCGATCAGTTCTTCAGATAACGCGATCACGAGAACGGGACGTACGTACGTATGTACGGACGGACGGACAACCCGAAAACATAATGCCTCCTGCTACTTCGTAACGGAGGCATAAAAATTGTAAAGCTTATATGATGCATATTTCAGGCATGAGTGATTTAAAACAATTAGAAGAGAGGAAACCAAAAAGTCATTTGGCGGGCAGTATTTGGATTTCAAAGAGAAAATCACATTTCTAGAAAGTTCAGTTTGTGCCCTTTCATATGACATCTCAAGTTTGTTTTCACTGGCATTATCAAGTCTTTCGTATTCTTTGTGCATAGCTGAAACAGAGTTAAGTCTTTTGTCAACTCTGTTTATTGCTACAATAGGCAGCCAGTGAAAACAAACTTGTTAAAATTTAGGGTATTTTAATTCTCATGCAATGCTCCTCTCATATGATTCCAGATTACATACTCAGACTATGTTCTATGTCAAATTAGCTCAGCTACAAAAGTAAGCTAGAAAACAGTGGGTATGTGTAACTATGGACATTGTACCTGAACAAGTCCCGTTCACTGTTCCATGAAACAAAGGTTGTTAAATTGCACACCCATACATGTAACAATTTCATGAGTGTCACACGATAGCTTTTCAGCCAATAGGATACTCTCTCACAAATATAACTAGATATTGATGGAAATAAGATGTCTTCACTCTTAGCAGATTACTCTTCTGTTCCAAATCATTTCTGCTTTGCTAACCTACTTGTTCTAGGTCGACCTTTTCCTCTACTCTTGCTTTCATTCTGCTCTGTCTCGTGTTCGCAGGACTCAGTCCCGTCATCCTCTAAAACTCTTGTGTTTCTTTTCCCTTTCTTACTACTATTCACACTAGCAGCATTCTTAAACTGTTCTCTAGATTGTGCACCTTTTGAAACTTCCATTCTCTTCTTCCTATTTCCATTTATACTTCCCTTCTTGTTAAATTTATCTCCTCTTGCCTTGGTACTTGTATCTCCTCTCGCCTTGATACTTGTATCTCCTCTTGTCTTGGTACTTGTATCTCCTCTTGCCTTGGTACTTGTATCTCCTCTTGCCTTGGTACTTGCATCTTCTCTCTTTCGTGATGATGTAGGAACATTTGATGCAGCTTTGGTTTCAGAGCTCATTTTCGCTGTGCGTTTTGACGTTCTCTTTCTGTTCTTCTTGGAGATATCATGGTCTGATTCTTCTGTTTTCTTGGACTGAATAAGTAAGATTAAAGAAAAATCTGTATTAGAAACATCTATGATGATACAAGCGGTAAAATATTACAGAGCGATATGAAATAGAAAACAAAATAAATGTGACTGCGTCTCCTATATGCCTCCGCCATAAATTCAGTATAGAAAACGGATGGAATTCTTTGTGACAAGAAAGATAGATGAGAAGATGATAGAAGGAAAAAGCAAAGAATAACATAAGGATAGACAGAAAGGCAAAACGATAAAAATTGAACAAAACATTACATAAAGAAGGCTAGAAAGAGAAAATAGTAGAATAATAAAATTAAGAATAACAAATTGAAAGAGAGAGAAAATGACAGAAGGATAAACAAATGTCAAAAAGAGAAGATAGAAAGATAAAAAGATGGAAGTACAGTCGAACCTGCTTCAGTGACCACCTGTCTACAAAGACCACATATTTTATTTCCCTTGAAAATTGGTTTCTCGTTGAAACATGTACTAAAGGAAGCTGTCTACAAAGACCACTTTTTGTGTTTCCTTTAGGCGGTCACTATAGACAGGTTTGGTAGAAGAAAAACAAAGAATAACATGAGGAAAGATAGAAAGAGAAAGTTGTGGAATGATAAACCAAGGTCAACATAAAGAAATAGAAAGAGAATATTATAGAAGGATAAGGATATAGATAAAGAAAAAAAAAGGAAAGAAGAGAAGGTGAAAAACAAAGAATAACAATCAAAATAGAAAAATAGAAAGAAAAGACGATAAAAGAATACAAATAAAGAATAGCCTAAGGATAGATAGAAAATTGAAGAGTAACATAATAAAAGGAGAGGAAAGTGAAAGTAGAAAAGCAATAAATTGATTAATGGATAACATGTAGAAAAATAAGAATGTAAGAGAAAAAACAAAGAATAACACAATACAATATTTAAAAAAAGTAGCATTGAAAGGAAAACAAGGAACAACATAAGTAAGTTTGTTTGTTTTGTTTTTTTTTGAAGAAAAGGAGGAGGAAAAAGAAAAGACAAGAATAAAGAAGAGATGGAAACAGAACATTAAAGATAAAGACCAGTTCTGGTCATGCGATTGCATTGTGAAAGAAACATTGTGGAATCAATCAGAAAAGGCTGATCATCTAGCATATAAATAGCCTATTGGTGTGTACTGCAAGGTTCTGGAATCATCAAAAAGATAAGAAATTTGGCCCAGTCTTGGTAAAGTTACAAGCACTGTACACAGAAAGATGTATATGGGACTACGTGACACGTGCGCAATATCTATCGGGTCCAAAATTTGTATCATCACGTATTAGTCAAAACATATTCTTTCACTGGTCTATACCTTTAAACAAGGAAAAAAAATAGTACATACGTAATATTGTAGGGGAAACAAAACAAAACAAAACCATGACTCGCAAGCTTGCAGCGCAAAGAGTTGGATTCTGTTAAAAAATGACCTGTGCTGTCATAGCATCAGAAAGAGTTCCTGTTGCTATGGCATCACGTGTCTCATCAGGGTAAAAACTGCGATGAGTGTGAAACCAAATGAACCGTACCTCTGGAGCAGTCAAGTGGATCGGTCTAGTGTAGATCGGTCCAGCAAAGTGACTGAGAAAGAGGTTTTAATCAATCTTTCATAATTACTTCCAGACAGTTTCATTCAAAATGAAATCACATGACCAGAACTCTTGTGTTTTAGTTTTATCTTCATATATTTGTACCTTCTTAGGAGTTTTTACATCATCAGTGCCAGTAGCCTCTTTTCGCTTCTTTGGACTTCTTATGCTACGAGATTTTCCATCTACAATAAAGAAAACATATTTAAACACATACATACATACATACATACATAATAAGTTATAATAAGAAGATTCCTATCATGTAAGATGATCAGCTCGTCGCCTGGCTGGCAGAAGGGCGTAAGCTTAAATTTCAGGCAAAAAATGAAGTGCTAAGCAGAAGGGCCTTAGCACTAAATTGCCTCAAACTTTTATAAAACTGACTTATTTCCACAAAAAAATTGTGCCCGTGTTGTACTATAACATTTCTATTAGTCTTTTAAGTTTTAAACCAATTTTTGGGACGGAAAGCAGTTTAAATATCAAACAATTTGAAAAGTAGTTTTCGAGTCGCTCGCCAGGCAACGAGCTTCTTTTGGACGATCCATTGACCAACAGAGAGAGCATTCATGTACTCCTCTGTGAAGCTAAGAAACCTGTCAGAGTAGCATCTGTCATTGAATTTTGCCCTTTTGCATCTTTTAAAAGGCAGTGACAAAGTGTTTTTGGGGTATAATTTGATCATTTAATCAAATTGGTTAATCCATCTAATCTTAGATTTCATACAAGCTGTCCATTGAATGGACACTTCAGTACATGTGACATCAATCATATCATTTAACCATCCCAAACTGACCATGATGAAATGAAAAACTCCCATATACAGTTCAATGAATGCATGTCCAATACTGTGAAGTTGTAGACATTGATTCACTGTAAAATCTACATATCTTTTAAGATAACAGAACTTGTTGCAAATAAGTTCTTTCCAAATTGTTATTGGTACATTTTTGTGACAAACCAGGATCATACCACAGAGAAAAGTTCCCTTTAGGTACCATTGCACCTGGTGGTCTTGAGATCGTATAGTCCTATCATGGTGGTCTACTATGTTAGTCATACCATCTAGGTGTAACAGATTAAAGAGAAAAGTTCCCTTTAGGTACCATTGCATCTGGGGGACTTGTGATCGTATAGGCCTATCATGGTGGTCTACTATGTTAGTCATACCATCTAGGTGTAAAAGATTAAAGAGAAAAGTTCCCTTTAGGTACCATTGCACCTGGTGGTCTTGAGATCGTATAGTCCTATCATGGTGGTCTACTATGTTAGTCATACCCTCTAGGTGTAACAGATTAAAGAGAAAAGTTCCCTTTAGGTACCATTGCACATGGTGGACTTGAGATCGTATAGTCCTATCATGGTGGTCTACTATGTTAGTCATACCATCTAGGTGTAACAGATTAAAGAGAAAAGTTCCCTTTAGGTACCATTGCCCCTGGTTGACTTGAGATCGTATAGGCCTATCATGGTGGTCTACTATGTTAGTCATACCCTCTAGGTGTAACAGATTAAAGAGAAAAGTTCCCTTTAGGTACCATTGCCCCTGGTTGACATGAGATCGAATAGGCCTATCATGGTGGTCTACTATGTTAGTCATACCATCTAGGTGTAACAGATTAAAGAGAAAAGTTCCCTTTAGGTACCATTGCACCTGGTTGACATGAGATCGTATAGTCCTATCATAGTGGTCTACTAAGGGTGCGTTTAATCGACACTTTTTCACCCTAGAATCACGGTTTCTAAAGACGTTTAGTTTAAAACGCAATGCGTTCAAGCGATTTTTTCGTCGGTCGTAAAATAAACGTGTTTGAAAACACAAACATGAAACGCTGAAAAAGATGCGTTTTGTATCATGATTCAAAAGAATCACGGTCGCTAAAATTCGATTGAACGGACGGAGTTCTCAATCATGATTGTATGACGAAGCCTCTTCCGGTTTGGGAAAAACCGCGCGCCCGCTTTGCATGCAATTTGCGTTCACTATACCATCGTGGCCTGTTCCGTTATGTTATTCCTTGTTTTTCCTTCTATCATTTTCTCTTTCTGTCTTTCCTTATGTTATTCTTTGTTTCTTCCTTCTATTCTTATGTTATTCTTTGTTTTTTTTCCTTCTATCACCTTTTCTTATGTTATTCTTTGTTTTTATCATTCTATCATTTGCTCTTTCTGTCTTTCCTTATGTTATTCTTTGTTTCTTCCTTCTATCACCTTTTCTTATGTAATTCTTTGTTTTAAGCATTCTATCAATTTCTCTTTCTGTCTTTCCTTATGTTATTCTTTGTTTCTTCCTTCTATCATCTTCTCTTATGTTATTCTTTGTTTTTATAATTCTATCACCTTTTCTTATGTTATTCTTTGTTTTTATCATTCTGTTACTTTATCTTTCTATCTTTCCTTATGTTATTCTTTGGTTCTTCCTTCTTTCACCTTCTCTTATGTTATTCTTTGTTTTAATCATTATATCACTTTCTCTTCTGTTCTTCCTTATGTCATTCTTTGTTCCTTCCTTTTTTCACATTCTCTTTCTGTCTTTCCTTATGTTATTCTATGTTTCTTCCTTCTATTTTTATGTTATTCGTTGTTTTTTCCTTCTATTACCTTTTCTTTTGTTATTCTTTGTTTCTTCCTTCTATTCTTATCTTATGCTTTGTTTTTTCCTTCTATCACCTTTTATGTAATTCTTTGTTTTTATCATTCTATCATTAATTTTGCTCTTTCTGTCTTTCCTTATGTTATTCTTTGTTTCTTCCTTCTATACTTATGTTATTCTTTGTTTTTTCCTTCTATCACCTTTTCTTATGTAATTCTTTGTTTTAAGCATTCTATCAATTTCTCTTTCTGTCTTTCCTTATGTTATTTTTTGTTTCTTCCTTCTATCATCTTCTCTTATGTTATTCTTTGTTTTTATAATTCTATCACTTTCTCTTATGTTATTCTTTGTTTTAATCATTTTGTTACTTTCTCTTTCTATCTTTCCTTATGTTATTCTTTGATTCTTCCTTCTTTCACCTTCTCTTATGTTATTCTTTGTTTTAATCATTCTATCACTTTCTCTTTCTGTTCTTCCTTATGTCATTCTTTGTTCCTTCCTTTTTTCACATTCTCTTTCTGTCTTTCCTTATGTTATTCTTTGTTTCTTCCTTCTATTTTTATGTTATTCTTTGTTTTTTCCTTCTATTACCTTCTCTTTTGTTATTCTTTGTTTCTTCCTTCTATTCTTATCTTATGCTTTGTTTTTTCCTTCTATCACCTTTTATGTAATTCTTTGTTTTAAGCATTATATCACTCTCTCTTTCTGTCTTTCTGTCTTTCCTTATGTTATTCTTCGATTCTTCCTTCTTTCACCTTCTCTTATGTTATTCTTTGTTTTAATCATTCTATCGACTTTATCTTTCTGTCTTTCCTTATGTTATTCTTTGTTTCTTCCTTCTATCACCTTCTCATTCTTTGTCTTATTATTGCGATCTATGCTCAAAACAGCAGTCGACAGTCGGCCGTAAACAATTCCAGGAAGCGCGCGCCGAAGTTCCTGGGCCATACTGCGCAGTGTGATGCGCAGTGGTTTGGCTCGCAATGAGCTAGAATCAGCGTTGATGAAAAATCGCTTGAACGCAAACCGCAGTGACCTTGCTTTTTGTAACGGCGTTTTGAATTGTGATTCATGTTTGTGATTCTAGCTTCGAAAATTCGATTGAACGCACCCTATGTTAGTCATACCATCTAGGTGTAAAAGATTAAAGAGAAAAGTTCCCTTTAGGTACCATTGCCCCTGGTTGACTTGAGATCGTATAGTCCTATCATAGTGGTCTACTATGTTAGTCATACCCTCTAGGTGTAAAAGATTAAAGAGAAAAGTTCCCTTTAGGTACCATTGCATCTGGGGGACTTGTGATCGTATAGGCCTATCATGGTGGTCTACTATGTTAGTCATACCATCTAGGTGTAAAAGATTAAAGAGAAAAGTTCCCTTTAGGTACCATTGCCCCTGGTTGACTTGAGATCGTATAGTCCTATCATGGTGGTCTACTATGTTAGTCATACCATCTAGGTGTAAAAGATTAAAGAGAAAAGTTCCCTTTAGGTACCATTGCATCTGGGGACTTGTGATCGTATAGGCCTATCATAGTGGTCTACTATGTTAGTCATACCATCTAGGTGTAACAGATTAAAGAGAAAAGTTCCCTTTAGGTACCATTGCACATGGTGGACTTGAGATCGTATAGTCCTATCATGGTGGTCTACTATGTTAGTCATACCATCTAGGTGTAAAAGATTAAAGAGAAAAGTTCCCTTTAGGTACCAGTGCACATGGTGGACTTGAGATCGTATAGTCATATCATGGTGGTCTACTATGTTAGTCATACCATCTAGGTGTAACAGATTAAAGAGAAAAGTTCCCTTTAGGTACCATTGCACATGGTGGACTTGAGATTGTATAGTCATATCATGGTGGTCTACTATGTTAGTCATACCATCTAGGTGTAAAAGATTAAAGAGAAAAATTCACTTAGGTACCATTGTATCTGGAGAGTGTTTATAAAGACTAAGATCAACTTTAAGTTGGACTTAACTATGGCAGGACGTTCATGCCACTGTTTGCTCTCACCATTATGATCTTTAGATGATATTTTTTCCTTCAATAATGAATTATCAAAAATGTATATTCTGTAGATTTGTGACCATGATTTGTACGTCCCTTGAGAGACCTATGCCAGTAAATGGTGAGAGCAAACAGTCAATGGCCTGCCATAGTTAAGTCCAACTTAAAGACGATCTTAGTCTTTGTGAAACACTCCCCAGGTGATCTTGAGAACCAAATAGTCCTAACATGGTGATCTAGTATGTTAGTCAATAGTCATACCATCTAGGTTTAAAAGATCAAAGAGAGAAGTTACCTTTAGGTATCATTGGGCCTGGTGGTCCTGAGAACCAGATGGTCCTGTCATTGTGGTCTACCATGTTTTTCATTCCATCTTTGGAGTAACACTGCAGCCATTTCATGAAATCAGAGTAGTCAGAAGCTTTACCATCAGCTGTGTATCCACCAGCACCTTCAAGATTGAAGAATATAAAGCACAGAATAAGTAAATCAGAGGTGAAGAAGAATATACAGCACAGAATAAGCACATTATCAACACTTATCACTTTCAAAAGCATACAATATGTTGGTTTA